>JARLTB010000312.1:3735000-3820000 GCA_030141615.1 Unio pictorum
ACACTAAAACGAAATATAAATTTAATACTCACCCCTTTGGCTGGAGACAGAATGACGAGCTATCTCTCCTTTGATAAGATACTTTTGGACTCGTAATCTTATCAGAAATATTCTGCCTTATATATCCTCAAATAGGTGAGCAGAATTCACGGTAAAATTCCCGTACACCCCGTGATTCTAATGTTCCTGACTTCAAGTGATTCGTAGTCAGGCACATGCAAATCGTTACACGTCGCTTACCTTGAAAAAAAACACTTATTCACCCCAGGTAACGCATGTACGACGAAACAAAAAAAATGGTGAAATTAGTTTGTAATTCAAGAAGAAATGAATTCAATTTACGCCTAATTCTGTGACAAAATCTTCATCGCTGTATTCGGTTCCAAGACAATGTTTAAATGTAAACACATAACTTGGTTTAAAGTGTTTTTATATAAATTCCGTGCTGAATGGTGTCAGTTCGCTTAAGTTTTATTTTTATGTATCATTGTACTCTATATCAATGTGTACCACATGTATTAATATCCAGTATATAAGCTCTGAGAAGGATATAATTTATCAACCATTTTCCAATGATAAAAGTACATGAACGCCTAGATAATTCTCTTTGTTTGATAGTTAATGTGTCATTTTCAACTCACCACATAGGCGATGCTAATTACTGTAATTATCTCAGTATGAGTTATATTCATATAAAAATTTATATTGTCACGCACACAGACAATCCAGGGAAAGAAAATGGCTTTTCCACCGAGATAACTTCTAACAAATATATATCTCAGGATCAATAGTGATCGCTAGCACACATCAGTAACATTGCAATTAGTATAAAACACATCCACAAAATATAAGGCACATCCACAAAATATAAAGCACATCCACAAAATATAAAACTCATCCACAAAATATAAAGCACATCAGCAAAATATAAAACTCATCCACAAAATATAAAGCTTATCCGCAAAATATGTCAACGTCATATTTAATCAAGGCAGTTGGTTTTGTCAGGAGTTGCCAGTCTCTTGTGTTATGGTTGACAGAGAGTTAAATGCTTTATCCGAATGCTTTGAATTTATTCTAGAATAAATGATGACTGGAAATAGAAATTTGCGACAGGTAAGAAATGTGAAGCAGAGTCGCTATCAGATAGGAGACTGAAAACTCGTTTTAGTGGTGTGACAGTTATCACCGTTAATACCTAATCTCCGGTGTCCTGAATGACAGTAGAGATGTGATTTGAAGCGTCCGGTGTCGTAGAACCGATGCAGGAAACTGAACTTACATATGTTGTCGTATGTGATGTAACTATGGTAACGTTCTTACAATCATTGCATTGCTTCGTTGCTTTGTTATATATCGTAGAAGTATTAGGATGAATGTGATATAGCTTTAGATAAACACGTGCTAGTCAGTTTCTTCTATTTTTATCTTTACCATTGTCCAATGTCATTAGACATGTGATATATTAAGAAAGACCCGTACTAATAAAGTACAGGTCGTGAAAAATACTACTCAGCATACCCATACAAACTGATCAGGGCCACTTGCTGCATGACGTTCTGCACAGGGGGTCATCTACAAAGGATCGATTTTCAAGGATTGTCGTATTTCCAAAATGATTGGACGAAATTACAAGCTGTATATTTTATGAGAATCCGGCTTTGCAAGATGATTTCATGTGACATTCTGAATTCGGACGAATTCTTAATTTATGTATAGCACTAATGTATCCAGCTGGGATATGCGCTTCTATCTGATAAACGTACATTCGTCAACACTGAAATTTCTTGCACATGATCCTTGACCTTTAGACTCGTGGCACGTGAGACATTATTTGAATTGTACAATCGCATATGTTATTATACTGTGTATGGGTCAACAAGCTGTCTTGTGTTGTACTGTTGTAGCTATTTTAGCTGATTTGAAGCTCAGCATGCTATTAAACATTTATGTTTACAAGGTAAAAATATTCCATAAATCTAACGATGATTTACCACTGGAATATTTGTTTTTTTTCTTCTGTGTGTGTGTGTGTGTGTGTGTGTGTGTGTGTGTGTGTGTGTTTAACGTAGGTTTAACAATTTGAGTTATATCGATATCATGTATGCAGTGTGGCAGTCTATAGTGATGTCTAGTAATGGGGCATAATGCCGCGGACATGTGGCCAAACAAGGCAGCTGCTAGTACCAATTTAAATAGTCTTTGGTATGACTCGGTTGGGTTAGAATCTGCATCCTTCCTCATCCGAAGCGGACGCTCTAACCACTTAAGCCATCGGAGCAGTCGATTTTTCATGGAACATAATGCGCATATTAATCGCTGTCAGAGATATAAATACAAGACGGGTGAATGCTGAAATGTCGCGTGACAGGGAGCAGCAGAGAGGGTGAATCCGACGACATTTTACAAGGCGTCAATTCGACAGCCAAGGCTTCCTCGTAAATGACACAGTATAATAACATATGAATAGAATGGAGGATTCGGCAAAACAGAATTCAAAAAAGGGACGACGCCGGGTTATTGTCACCATGTGTTGCTGCATCACGACAACAACGTTGTTGTGATTTCACATAGACCTTATTCGGCAAGCCAAGGCTTGTTCGTAAATGCTTAATCAGCAAAAACAACGACGCCAGGTCGTCGTCACGCACCCTCCCTGCTGCTATGGGGTTAACAATGATGAATTAGCGATATATTTTTATATAAATGACAAACGTCGGAGAAGCACAAATAACTAGATTAACTAGAGAATGGTTGGCTGCGATTAAGAAATTTCTCCCGGTGAGAGATTCTTTCAGAGATAATTTGCAAGCTCGACAACAACAAAAGTTAGATTTTACCGCTGATACTGAACAGTTATTTAAGCCAATAACTACGGCAACTGGGGAAGTTGTAACCGCGATAAGGGAGAGTAAACCAGATGTAAAACCTCCCAAAAAAAGCGATGATAGAGTTCAATAATTACGAGATAAATTTACCGAGGAAACTTTAGCAAAGATTGATAAAGATGATATATTTAATTTAGTAGAACTTGCTGCGCTGTGATATTACACTAAAGTAAATTATTTGAAACCTGGACAATACGGTTATATAAAAAATGTAGGTGAGATGGCTAAAGCGGTTTACAAAATTAAAAATCAACTACCACAAATTAATAGTGAAGATCCTATGTATCAGGCATATTTAACTGCCGTTGAACGAAAATATCTCGAATATCAACAAAAAAAGGATTTATTAGTATCTGAACAACAACGATTAAAAACCGAACAAAAACAACGAAAAAAAGAAGAACGAGAACGATTAAAACAAGAACGAGCAGAAGAACGAAAACGTGTACAACAAAGTCCACGAGGACGAGGACGAGGACGAGGGCGAGGAGGACGAAGACAAGAAGACTCTGTTGCGAAAGATTCTCTTGTGGAAGATACTCAAACCCAAGAAGAACCTGAAGAAGAAAAATTTGCTAGTGGATATCACGGTGGTAATATACCATGTTCAAGAAGTATCCTCGATGATATATCACGGTTAGAAGTTCTCATTGGAGAAAAACGAGCTGGAAATAATTCTCCGGAGATAATTAACGAAGCGGCTGAAATCTGTCAACGGTTATTTCAAGGTGGTGTAATGGATATACGACTATATCGTAGTTTCATCAATGAACTTACCGATGATTATTATAGCGATTGATCATCGATTAGATATATAGCATTTTTAAAAAATGATAGTACATCGAATTATGAGCAGAGCAAGACCTGTTTATGTCGTAAATTCACGATTACCAGTATACAAGGTGACATACGGAAATGGACTCGGTGATGTTGTCACTGGATTATTTACTCGAGTTGCTCCCAAACTACTACTGATCGGTAAAGAAATAGCGTCAAAAGATATTGGGGTTCTTGGTGATAAGATAGGTACGGAAGTTGGTAGCAGGGCTAGTAATCTTGCCGTTGATGCGTTTGATGCCGCCAAAGAAAAGCTTATGTCGTTGGCAAGAGGTTTTACCTCAAAGAGAAAACCAGTAAAATTACAATCTACGAATCAAATGCCACCTAAGGTAGGTAACGCAATTAATAAAATAGCAAAAGCGCGATTGAGATTAATTGCTGGTTCCGGTCTGAAACGATTAATGATTTAGATCAACGACTATATAATAAAATGTTTAAACATGAAATCGATGATGCTTTTGATGTAGATGCTCCTGTACGAAAAAATGATTCTATACGCGATTATCAGTATTTTTCGTATAGCGCCCAGAATCCAAATGCAAGGTCACGAATTGAACTTAGATTTGATGATACATCTAAATACTTCCTGCCGTGTGAAGCGTACATTGAGGTAGAGGGACGACTAACAAAACATGATAATACTGGATTTGTTGACGCTGATAACCTCAAAACTACCCCAATTGGGTTTGTCAACAATGGCATAATGGCTTTAATTGGCAGCGCACAGTATATAATTAATTCTACTAGAATTGAATCCATTGACAACGACGTTGATGTTACAACCACAATAATAAGTTTAGCTAGATATTATGATGATTTTATTAAATCTGCTGGTCATTCAATGATGTTTGCAAAGGATACTACCGATAGCGCTGATCTTAATCCATTTGTTTCAAGAAAACCAAAGAAATCTACAAATCCTGCTAATGATGTTGAACTTGATATTGAATCTATTATTTACGCTAATAATCCTAATTACAACGCAGGATTTGCAGCATTAAAAAAGAACATAGACGACGAGGGTAGATTCTCATGTGTGATTCCATTGTCTCATATATCTGGATTTTGCCGAGATGTACGAAGAGTTATCTTTGGTTCTAGTCATACTGTAGTGCTCACACGAAGATCAACTGATGATTATGCTCTTTGGCGTGGTGCTGCTTATGCTACTGACGGACGTGTAGAATTAACAAAATTGGCGCTATGGATGCCAATTATGACTCCATCGTTGACTGTTGAGACACGGTTATTATCTTTTATGGCTCACGGAGGAAAGTCATTGTTGAGTTGGTCTGATATTACAACAGCTACTACAACCAGTACCGTTGCTGGTGTTTTTACTTGGCAGCTTGCACTTACGAAAAATATTTCAGCGCCAAGACATGTCTTTGTTGCTCTACAAAATCTAAATAGAACTCAAAAGTGAGTTGGAGTTGCAGACGATAGTTTACAATTGCGGTCTCATATGATATTTGATCAGTGTGATGTCAAGGAGGTATCAATGCGAATAAGTAATCAGCAAGAACCAGCAGAAAAACTTATTCTTGATTACACTAACAATCAGATAGGACGAGTATATCATCGATTGTGGTCTATTATGGGTCGTGATCAAAACGTTGATACTGGACTTCAAATATCGCAATGGGATTTTAGAAGATTATATCCGATTTATTACTTTTCATTGCAGCATCTTGATCTATCTAAACACTCGACCGTTGATGTAAAATTTCAGGCTCGTATCATCGACCCCCTTTGAGGATTTAGAGCAATTGCAGTTATTCTTAGTGATAAATCTATGACGCTCGAAAGTGGTGGTGGAAAAATGTGAGTCATTGACGCACCCATTGAAAACATGTAACACGATAATTAGATTATTACTATCTAAATAAAATGTCATACAGTCATGTTAATGTCACCCTGACACCTGGTCAGGTAAAGAAACTTCAATCGAAAAATTCTACTGCGTGTGGCACAACGATAATGCTTAAAACACAACAAATAACAGGTGGATCAATTAAAAATATCGCCGACGAAAACGCAGATTAATCATTTCAATTAAGCATTAAAAGCTGGTACAGGAATCAAATTGACTTTTTCACAAGCTGCGTTCGGCGACATGATTAAAACCGGCGGTATATTCCCGCTATTGATTGCAGCAGCGGCCCCAGCTGTGGCTAAAGCAGCGGCGCTAGGAGCTATTGGTACCGCGGCAGGGCTTGCAGTAAAGAAAGCAACCGATAGATCAGTTCGCGCTACATACAAAAAAGGGACGTGGATTCAGATTACCGGGAAGTCGGTACACAAAACACTATGAGACCGGATCAAGATAATTAAAAGTTCTGACGTTGTAACGTCCTTGACTCCAATGTCTAATTTTGACCTCACTGACGCAGTAAAGAAACTCCCAACAAAACATTTCAGAGGTGTATTCATGAAAGATCATTTACCAGCACAACCACATATCCCAGAAACTGGTATAATTAATCTAGATGACAACACTGGACCTGGAACTCATTGGGTTTGTTACGCGATACATCCAGCGTCGATTATTTATTTTGACTCGTATGGATTACCACCCCGGATGGAATTTCTCAGTTTTGTATCCAAAACTAAAGTTTCGTCAAAAAAAATCCCACTTTGATATTCAACGTTGCCCACGCAGACATTAACAGATCCTTCAATATGCAGACGAGAGGTTCTTAACGCGTTGACAGCTATCTCGACGAGTTCTAAATTACCTCACAAAGCCATCCACGAATACACGATGATGAAATCCGTAAAATTTCCAAAAATCACTTAAAGAGAAATATGTAATATAACATGGCATATATTTTTGGAAGATCAGTATCACGTCCTTCCGAAGAAGGAGTTATTATCGGACAAGTAAAACGAATGATCAAGAGAGCTATCTCATCGATAGCAAACTTAGATGAATTTTAAAAAAAATACGCGATCAAACGGATTTACAATCCACCGAGGATCTAAAAAAACAACGTGATGAATACAACTCTCATATAATTACGTTTACTGATTTACAAAAATCCATCATGGACAATATTGATAAGCCTGTGTTAGAATTTTTTGGTAAACCACCAGTAACGATAAAAGATTCTATGTTGGAACTAACGACACTTCAAGTCAGATATGAAGAACATGTAAAACAGTTTTCAAATTTTCGTAAAAACATCGTTGATAAATTTCTTGGAACCACGTTGGACAAAATTGACATAAAACTCCCTGATATTATAAGATCCATCGATGAGATGAAAAACTTCATCGAGGCAATCAGGGGTGATGCAACGAGGATGATAGAAATCATCGAAAAAACAAAAATTCCTCATGCGAAAACCAACAATGTAGTATACACGATTCAATACGGATCATTTGTGTGGACTCCTACAAACAACATTTTACATATCACTGCGGCCGTCAAAGGTATTTATCGATTAACACTAGTGACACCAACTCAATTTAATATATCATCGTCGAGTTCATCTGGGGTCAACAATACGATATCAACAATCATCGACAAGGATACAATTGAACAATTCACGATAACATCCACTGATAATAATCTAGCTATGGTTTCAGTAACATGGTATGTGGAATTGGTAGCGGAATTAAGTAAACAATAAAAATCCGAAGGATTTTCACTGAAAATTGCAAAGCAATAAAAATCCGAAGGATTTTCACTAGTGGTTTCAATTGAAATTGTTCACTGTTGTAATAAATAAAATGTCATTGCCGACGATACCTTCAGTATCTCAATACCGTTATGATACCGTCAAAGACTTTCAAACTAGTCTAGGAATACTCGCTAAACAATACCGCGCAAAAATAAAAAAAATACCGACGAAGAATCAACCTCATTGACGTAACCGTGTACTCGGTATCTGGTGTAATCACTGGTGCTGAAATAATACTATCTTCGGTTACAATGATCGGGGCGATATATGTTCCAATTTGTATATCTGCGGCAACCATCGCGGGGGTGTTATCAATAATAACATAAAGAATATCATCGTGTTCCCAGCGAAAACTACACGATTACACTGTTAAACTCGCTACAGTATCCAATGCATACTCGCAATTGTCAATGTTGATCTCAACATCCATCGATGATACAATTATATCCGATGATGAATTCTCGAAGATGGTTCGGTTGTATGATTCAACGATGTAAAAATTAGAGCAACACAATTACAAAAACAATGTCACAAGAACTGTTTCAACGAATAGTAGAAAATACCGCCACTACGAAAACAAAATTGATATCGCTGGTAACGAAAACACCAGAGTTTAGCGTTGAATTTAACCCTCCGTTGGCAGCATCTGAGAGAGCGCTAACGCAAGTAAGATGTTAATACAGTTGGCCAAATGTGCGATCAGAACCATTTAATGGTAAACTCCCCAACAACAGTTTTACATTTTCATACAAGAATAAAGTCAAACCAGATGGAACCCCAGGTGAACCAGAATGGCACACAATATATTTACCCACCGGCGCATATGACATCGAAGATATCAACGCGGAGATCATAAATTCCATTGAAGCAATCACAGGAGAAAATACCATTGACGTCCCAGATGGACCTGATAAATCTCCCATCGAAATACACGGACATGAACCGCTGTTATCAACAACCATCGAGATAAATTCACCTAGCTACGCCGTAGATATATACAATAGCTCAATTAGAACCTTATTGGGTTACCCTGGGTATATTCCAGGCACCGTTGACATAAAAGATCTACCACGCGAGCCAATAAAATCTGATTATATTTCCACGAAAGAAGAATATCACGAGTTTAATCGTTCATATCCTGATGGTCATCCTGATGGTATTCATCCTGATCGTGTTGCCTTTTTAGCATATTATATACCGTTAGATGTTACAATAAATAATATACGTAGAGGAATAGATGAATCCCATGATTATTTTTCCAAACGTGAAGAAGAAATTATTACTGAACAGATCACAAGCATGAATAGTGAATTCGAGCGATTTCGAGGTTATATTATAACAGCAATAAGTACAATCCCACCTAACCGAGATAACGTCATCAAGTACATGGAAGTGTGTAATAAAATTATCGCCGATGAACAAGAATTGAATCAGCTGGTTATTCAACTTATATTAACTAATCCAAACCTACAACAGAATTTTCAGCACATTATAAAATCCGCGTCGAGGATATTCCAACGTTTAAGTTTCCAGGATATAACGTACCATGGATGCGAGGAAATCTAAGTGATACCATCGATGAATTCTTCCCACGGATTCACACAGCGTGGTTGAATAGTCTTCCTGCGGTTCATTTGCAGTTACCTGAACCTAAAAAATCTGATTTCTTCGATGATAAATTACCTGATGTTGATCCTAAGTTAAATTACAATTTTGACATTAGTTTTCTATGACCTAGTGATATCTATCAAAAATTCTCGTATAACGTCTGCGACGGAACAGAAACTGATGTACTTGGAAAATACGAATACAACGAGTATGGTAGAGCAATATGACGATTTGCTCTTGGCGCTCAAGGTGTATTTGTCATAACAGAGAAAAGTTTATTTGTGATCTTCAACTCGATGAAACAATTATTTCAAACAAAACTAAACCAGCTTCAAGATTATCTGCAACGATCTCTATTACTTGATTTAACAACTTCACGTGATACAATCAAGCAACAACAACAACAACTAAATCAAATTATCTCTGATATGAACTACCTCAATGATAGATTACTCTCTTTTGTGTACTAAGATAAATCTCCTACTAAAGAAAAATTCAAAAAAGTATTTTCACGTACTGATTTAGATTTAGAAGAATGATGAACAAGTCGCTGTGGGATCTCACTGACGAATTTTTCCTACAAATTCATGCGCTATGGTTTAAAATAAACCCCCAAAGGAAATTCTACGGTCGAATAATTCAGTATTCAACAATAACAAACACAGATCACCCGGCAACGTTGATATATCATCCACGATTGCCATACACGTTATTTGTGATGCAGTGTTAGGTAGATATGCCATTGACGTTTCAAAATCAGATAACGCTGATCTTGGATATATCCTATACACGTTTTCCCCAAATGTTTCCCCGGGGAGTTTAATTGTGATGAATCCGCCTCATTTAACCTACTTGGAAACCACTAAGAATCTTATCACGAGGATGAATTTTAGAATAAGCGATCAGAACGTTTCCTTGGTTGATCTTCGGAGGGAACAATTACAAATGACGTTAGATGTGAAATCATAAATGATTTTTAAGTCCTGAAAGGAATTTCATCGTAAATGGAAAATCTTTGATTGAAAATCCTATGGATTTTTCACACTTGCAATTTCAAAGGATTTTCAGTAATTAAATTATTTCATAAGGTTTTTTTATTTGATCATTTTAAATGATTTTTGTCTGTTTTTGTTGAAAAATCTTTGATTTTCAGTGATTTTTTGCTGGTCTTAGTTGAAAATTTCCATGTTATTTCTCGTAGACTTTTTTCATTTCGATGAATGCTTAGTGAGTTTTGATGATTTTTGAAGATTTTTGTCTGTTTTTGATTAAAAAACTACAAAAAGTCCGTGAAAATCATAAAATGATTTTACGGTCAAGTAGTCGATTTTCCATGTTATTTCTAGTAGAGATTTCTCATTAGAAATTATTTTCCACTTCAGTGAATTTTTAGTGATTTTCAGTTGCTATTGAAAATTGAAAATCCTATGGATTTTTCACGCTTGCAATTTAGAGCAGTGTAGACTTTTTCAATAATATGTATCATCATACGCGAATAGTTATTTACGAAAAACATAAACTCGAAAACGCATTCAGGGAATTTTTTCATCATCGTAAAAATCCTATGGATTTTCATCAAAGAGATTTCATCGAAGATTTTCACGTTGAACTAATCATTGATAACCTCGGTGATGATGATAAATTTCTACTTACTGATACCCAATTACAACAGCTGCAAGAGAGTACTATTACAACGATTAATTGTGACTACGATCAAATTATGCAATATGTCCATTCATGCTTGCACGTTGAAGAGTTAATAGGAATACTAAACAGGTGATATTGACCTACAAACAAACTCTATCATCGTATTAACACAAGCTAAACTTTAGGGGTATCAGTGCAGTTTTAACACTTTGATATCTAACCAAGTATGCTGATTTTACCTGTCCATTTGACTTTATTTTTTTAACTCCTTGATTTAACAATGAAAAAAAATCACCAAAAATTAACCCACCCACCGCATAAACTATTATTATACTTCCGTTTAGTCAATGTATATGTGCCGCGTTATTGATTAAAAACCTGGTTCTGGTTGAGTAAGAGCGCGTTACCTGTTCAACGGGTATTTATATACACATGTCGAACATAGTGAGAATTTTACCTGTCCGCTGAAGTATTTATAACTTTGCTGAGGTAACAAGTGGGAATTTTTCAATTTCGCGAACAAGCGTTTTAATATTTCTAATTTTTGAATTATTTTTGCGTTTGATATTATATTGATATCCCAATTCTTTTCTAATTTTTTCCACAATAGTAAATAACGGGACAAACTTGTCGACGTCATTTTCTTTGAACGAATCATAAATCGCCTGTTGGATATGTTTAATAAATGCATATGACTTAGGTAATGTCTATCTATTCCGTTACATATTATCTTGTATATCTTCATAATCGGAAAGAATCTGATCACAATTTAACCTTTCTGATAATTGAATCCCCTGATTTTTCAATTTTGATATTTCAGTTATAATCTGATTAATATTTTCATAATTCATATTCTATATAATTATATATTTTTAATTAAAAAAAAATCAAAAAATTGGGGGGTCAATTTTGACCCGTTTTGTAGACAGTACAATGCCATTACCTCCGTTTTATTTGGGTAGGTTTCTAGGCATACATATATACTTAATTAAGGACAACACAATGCCGTTACAACCGTTTCATTTGGGTAGTTTTTGGGCATTACATATATACTTAATTAAGGACAGCACAATGCCACGTTTTATTATTCGGTTTTTGGGCATTACATATATACTTAACTAAGGACAGCACAATGCCATACCTCCTTTTATCAGGGTAGATTTCTGGGCATTACAATTAAAACCCCATTTGGAACCCCTTCGGTGTATTTATACATCGAATGGCGCCCAGAGGTTACATATATGGACGGCACATACAATTCCCAAATCGAGTGTTTATGGCGAGTTGTAATAGACAGCACAACAATGAATGAATGGATGAAGTCAATGGCGTGATTATATACAATTCCCAAATCGAGTGTTTATGGCGAATTGTATCAATGAATGATTGAATGATAAATGACAATGAATGATAAGGGTTATAGGATGATATGTTTATATACAATGACAATGGATGCACCCTACGTCCAAGTGAACCAAAACAAACCTGCAAAATCAACCTGGTTTGAATGAAAAATTCACACCACCCCCCCCCCCTTAAAAGCCATCTGTCGGCGCGCCGTTGACAATATGCCTATTACGGGGTTTGAACCATAGTCGCCAGGACGGAACCGCGACGTTTTACGCATTGAGCTAACTGTTCTTGTTACAAGTATACGCGCTTGAATATAATATATAGTTAAGTTTACAGATTGGCGGAAGTTAATGCGCAGGTAACAGGTGTGAATGAATGGATTATTATACAATGAATGACGTCAGCGGCGTGGTATGGAATGAATGAATAAATCCACATACCTTTCGTGTATTTAATACTGATTATTGACAACCGAATACTTGGAAAATACAAAAAAAAAGAATACAACTGTTTGCAAACACTTCGTGTTTGATTCGTTTTCTTACAAAAAGCGAATAATTGATTATATCCGCTGAGAATCATGACAGAGAAATCAACCAATTAAAAACTACCATTGAAATTAGGTGACACCGAGATTACCTCTCTTTGTTAGCCGTAATATACCTAAATGAGTTATTCCCCTTAATGCTACAGTTAGACATAAGTAAACTTAATGCTGTTTTTAAAACGATTTGAAAAAGCCGAATTTTGTACTCCTTCTGCAACAATTCGTACTGAGGGAATACAAATATCAAAATAGCTTCCAGCCTCATTCATATACTTGAATATTGTTTCTTCTTTAGTTGCTGTATTAAAAGATTTTACAGGTCTCTTCCCAACTGTTTTACAATTACCAGTTACTCCTCGTTTGGAATTTTCACTTTGTGAAATAGCTTGTAGATTTGATAAAGAATTGTTCTTAGGACATCCATCAATATGATCGATAACAAAACCATCTTTGATCAATCCGTTATATACTTCATACACGAAACGATGATTGAGATGTATTTTTCCTTAAGAGTTAAACACCAAACACCCCCTACTATTGTCAGCACCAACCTGTTTCTTCAGTCTACGGTTTTTGATAATACCATCACGAGACGTCTCATATTTTACAATCACGGGATGCGGTCTAAATTCTTGGTTCATTTATATACATAAAACTATTATTTGTCTAATTCATTATTCGGTTGAAATATATTACTTGAGAATCTATGAATGTAGTCTTGAGGAGTTCTTATGATCTTGTCGTTGACGCTGTCAGGAGTACAGTCAGATTCATTGATGGAATCTTTGATGGAGTTCTTAGCTCGTTTATCATAATAACGCTTCAACTCTCTATATCGTTTGCCACCACAACCGAGACACAACTGTGATATTCCTCTAACCCCTACCCCACATTGGAGGCATGGTAAGGGCCCATTACTTCCACGTCGAAAACTTTGCATATGATACCCACAGAACTCATTTCTGCATGATTTGTTACACGGGGTTACTGATCCAATCATGAGCCATTTGCAATGATTCATTATATAATAAACTCTCTATTTAAATACTTGTTTTAATTATAGCATGAAGGAGTTCGAGAGATTATTAAAAATTAAGCCTTGGAATAATGCTGGATTCAATCTCGATAGAGTCTCTGATATACCAAAAAGTCTAATAGACGATAGAACCATGTTGAGTAAAATTCGTGATTGTTTTAATGAATTCAAACGCGATGGAGCAGCTCATACGTGGTCAACATTTCGAATTATTGATGATGATGTCAATGTAACCACAATCAACGCTACAATGAACGATGAAAGAGCAGCTGAGATAATTTCACATCTTGGGGGAAAAAAGTATTTCTTTAGAATGAAATTCATTATCCAAGAGGAAGGAGAAAGGATTATCAGAGATAAATTGGAACCAATCTTGAAAGATAAAAAAAAACTGTTATTGTGAGTCGAGATTCCAAACCAGGAATTCTAACTGGAATTGACAAACCATACTACGAGAGAGCTTATCCTGTAACAGCAGTTATTTATGGGTTATATCCGTTAAATGATAAACCAAGTATTGAAAAACTAGCACCTATGAAATTATCGCCGCTGACTTTGTCAACGAGAATGAATTGTGTAGCAGAACGAATAATAGAACACTTCACGAATGCATCCCGGCGAAACAAATTAACTGAACGACGACGTAAAAAACTAACCGAATTGGGACTGACAGTGAAGTAGCACGGGGCAACAATTAAAGATATAACCAAATTAGAAACGTCATTAAGATTTCCAATATCGGTAATGACAATAACCGGAGAAGTATTACACGAATCAAAATATAAATCAGAAGGAGCTCCAATCAAAATTATTGATCATAACGAACACGCGTGGACATCTGCAGTAACAATATTTCCACGGGATAGAACCGTAAAATATATCCCCGAGGAGTCCTCTCCAGAATTTTCCACAGAGGAGAAATTATTTGATTTTATTCACCAGTTGAGTAAAAACGATCCTGTGTCAGTGTGGTTATTACATAGTTTTGAAAACGAGGAGAGCAAATTCGATCAATTTGTAAGACCCAACGGAGAATTATACCGCACTGAAGCTCTCCACAATAAGATGAAAAAACTAGCTAGTGGTTTTTCAACGATGAACTCGAAGAGTTTCGACGACGAACAATTATTAACAAACTGTTTTACAATTCCGTCGGTTGCAGCTCACTTCGCGAGAAAAAAACATAAGTGGAAACCAACGCGAGGTGAGTTTTTATCAGATGTTATATCAAGCTGTGTAAAATATGGTCATGGTGGATTATGGAATACAAAATATTCCCGCGAAGATATTATTTCAGTTGATATGGTTGCGTGTTATCCTTGTAGTTTTCTCGGCTACCTAGAACGCGTTAAGTACTTCAAGCGATTTGGGCATCCCACATATGAGATGACCCATGTCGCTATTAATGGGCCACTGCCTGATTTTGATTTTACTGGATTCGCTCGTGTGGTATCATTTGAATTAGCTACAGGGTTACATCCGTGTAGTTATGTTTGGATTGGTAGACACATGTCTGAAAAACACTGGATGCCAATTGTGTTATTGAGATATATAATTGATTGTAACATGCTGATATCGCTGATTGTCAGTGAAGCAATTATGTCATATGGAGCGCAGACTGAGGTTTGGTTATCACAACCTGACCTAGATAGTATAATCAGCGAACAACGAAAACAGTTTCCCGATCTCAACGAAGAAGACATCATGAAATGGTCCAAACAGCTATTTGAAAGTTAAAATAGACAAGCAAAAGATCTTGGCAGAAGAATAATTGGTAAGTTCACTCAAGGTGGCAAATACGACAATACAAGATATTCTTCACGGCTGATCATAGACAGCGTTGAATACGATTTTATAATCGAAGATGTAACGAATATAGGTATATATGTAAATCGTAAGGACGCTTTCTTGTCCGATGGAACCAAATTGGGTACAATTGTTACTTACAACGATGGATACAGTGTTCAGTATACACATTTAAGAGCATCTATGCTAGCTTATGCTTCTATTAATTTATTTTCAATGATAAAAAGATTCCCTGAATTCGCGGTCAGAGTAGCCACTAATTCGTTTTATATAAACGCGAAACACAGCAGCGCGGTGGCTGAATTCACAAATTCCGACGAGAGTTGGGGGTGTTGGAGAATTAAGCGGGAAATGCTGCATGATTATTCCAAGTCATCAGATGTTACGATGGAAGATAAATACTTGAAAAGCAACCAGAAATCAGAACTATCCAATGCACCGCAGATATCTGATCCAATGTGTAGATATAAAACTATTTACTTAAACGGTTGTGGTGGGTCAGGAAAGACAACTCGTGCGATTGAATTATTTCGTGGTAAATCAAACATGATTGTGTTATCACCAACCCACAGACTTGCCAGAGAGATTAAACAACGAGAGGTGAATGCCTGTGCTTATCATAGTTTCTTTCGATGAAAAGGTGACGAATGGACTCCCGATCGAATGGGTGAAAAATATATTCCTGAAGTCATAATTTGGGATGAGATATGCACAGTGTCATTACATGTATTACAAAAATTTCTTGATTGGTTATTGCACGCGAACACAAAAGTTATCATGTGCGGCGATCATGGCCAACCACCACCATTTATCGGTTTATCCCCGCATGATTGGTTGAAGAATCATGTAGACTATTATGAAGAGATTAATACGGATCATAGAGCACTTGATGAACAATTACGAGAGTTGAAACAACTAATCAGATTACAACCGGATAGAATCCAATGTGAAATAGCGCGTGAAATAATTTCAGAAACTCCCATGAATGATTTTTGGGAGGCGTGGAGACCAAACGATTTGATAGTAGCAAGTAGAAAAATAGTCAGAGACACACTTCAGATAAAATTATTTGAAACGCATAAAGAAAAATTTGCAACACTTCCAGTACCGCTCTGTTATAGACCTTCGGATACACGAAAGCAGAATATTGAAGTTGATATTCCTGGGCAGCGTGAAAAGCAGAATTTAGTGTTAAATGATATTGTGCTGGTTGATATCAGCGTCGTCGAAGATGCATTACGCGCTGATAAATCTCCATGGACGCTAGGTTACGCAGCGACGATACATTCTTCACAGGGATTGACTATATCAGATACAATTGTTTGGATAGTAGATAATCGCATCGAGTGGTCGAATTTAGTTTATCTTGCAGTGTCCAGAGTGAGGAGAATACATCAACTTCGAAGAGTTGTTCTAGACTATAACGACACTACAATAAGTGATATAATCAACCTTGACATAATTAGAAAAAACTCTCTGGTTATAAACAACAAAAAAATAAACGAGAATTTGACATTGATGCTGAATTAATAACCACGATGAAACAACAACAGAATAATCACTCCCCGAGTTGCAATTGTAAAATGAGTTGGAGTTGGTCGGATAAAGACTCTCGACAATTTACCGTAGACATAAAAATAGCAGCATTGGTCATACCAGAGATAACGTGATGCTGACTTGTCTTGAGTGCAACAGACGCAGAGGTGCTAGTTAAGACCACGCGGTGGTAATTGAGTATCTTGGCGTATCATTTGTAATTGTTGTCGAGTAAATGCTCGCTGAGGAACAGTTGAATCCAATCTATAGATTGGTGGTCTACCCGTAGATCGTGTTATACTAGATATTTTATGTGTAGTGACACATATCCAAATAGGATCAGTAGCTCTTTCTTTACCACCTTCGACCTCTCCTGGTTCATATAAATACCTAACAGTGACATAACCGAGTATTGGTTGTTTTGAAAAATCTTTTTGTGGGGTTTTAGGTATAGACTTTTTCTTAATCGCGTTGTTAGGTTTCATGTTAATTGTTCGAGTAATCTCATTATTCAGCGCAGTAATCACAGCTGGTAATCTCTTGACCCATTCACGAGATCGTTTATCCTGAATAAATTCCTTCGCGTATTGATATCCAAATAACCGCTCAGCAAGTGTCCGATAAAAGCGTTCAACAATTGCCTGATCGCGATGTAGTGCAGTATGCCCTCGTCGTAACGTGGTATTATGATTTTTCATTGTTGATAAAACCGCACCCTGAAAGTCCTTGCCAGGATCAACTTGTAATAGATTTGGCCAGTGCAGAGGACCCCTTCGATAAATCCTTTCAAATGCAGAAACCACTTCAGTTGATGATTTTGTTTTTAGCGGTTCTGCTTGTTTGTATCGACTCGCAACATCAACTACAGTTAACGCGTATTTGTAACCACCATCATGTGGCAGAAATAATATATCAGCCTGATGAACCTCATTAGGAACGGTCACATCAAAATGCGAGAAATTAATTTGTTTAGGGGGCGGTAGATAAATTTGCCATATCGCCTGTTTATATAACCAATCTGCTGCAGTGGTATATTTCACCTTCGCGGTGCTAGTGAGTTTACCGATTGCTGATTTATCCCTCCAGTATCCTTTCAGAGAATAATAAATAGATTCCATGTTGTTATTAATTACCAGCACCCATCACTAATTTACCTTTCATGGCGGATTTTATCAACCATGAAGCCAATTTTTCTTTGAAGGATTTATCAGTGATAGAATTCAACGCATGAATTAATTTCACATCTGCGAGATGACGTTGTTGTAAATCACCGCTCCGGTAAGCTATATCATGTACCCGACACGCTTCATCAATTGCATTTATCGGATTTTCTCCCGGGTTACGATTATCCTGGTCCACAATAATTATATCCTGGAAGGTGTTTTCACCTGGATACTTCGCCGTTGGTAACCCTGGAAGTTTAGCTAACTTGGCGGCGATATCACCACCGCTTTTTTTTAACAAATCGATATTTTTTTTGTCCCACATACCTCACACTTACCAGCAACCGCTTCTCGGTTATTTTTCATGGTAACATTTGTCAGGTCAATAGTTGGTGTACGCTTCTTACATTTCACACAATATAGATCCATAATACTATTATTGTTATATCTAATGGAAGTGATTGATTTCTCAGCGCTAAAGAAAAAACAAGTAAAACATCACCCTATGTTACCAAATTATATCAGGATGATTATCATCGGACTTTCAGGGAGTGGCAAAACTCAATTGTTGCTCACAATGATAATGAAATATATGACCTGGGACAAATTGTATTTAGTTGCCCAAAGCATGGATGATCAGCATTGCTATCAAGTGTTAAAAGATTACAACGAAAATGCTTCAGACATTGCCGGTGAAAACGTTGTCGAGGTAATCACAGATATTGACGAAGCATCATCCGTGGAAGACCTGGATGGAAGAATTAACAATCTTGTTGTGTACGACGATGTAATGTTAGACAATCAAAAATATCCCGCTAGGATATTCTCGCAAGGTAGACATAAAAACACCGACGTGATATATGTCATTCAACGATACACACAAATACCAAAAGTGATCAGAGATAACTGCAATATTCTTGCTGTATTCAACGGAGTTGACACACATACACTACGAAATATCTGGCAGACTTGGTGCGCCGATATGGATTATAATCGATTTAAAAATTTCTTTAGTGGTGCTCAGTCAACTTAACATGGATTTGTAACGATAAATTTATCAGATCCTCGTACGCGATATCGTGTCGGACTTGATAAAATTTATGGTTGAAATCCTAAATTGCTAGTGTTAACCCCATAGCAGCAGAGAGGGTGCGGGACGACGACCTGGCGTCGTTGTTTTTGCTGATTAAGCATTTACGAACAAGCCTTGGCTTGCCGAATAAGGTCTATGTGAAATCACAACAACGTTGTTGTGATGCAGCAACACATGGTGACAATTACCCGGCGTCGTCCCTTTTTTAAATTCTGTTTTGCCGAATGGAGGCTTCTATTAAGCATTTACGAGGAAGCCTTGGCTGTCGAATTGACGCCTTGTAAAAAGTCGTCGGATTCACCCTCTCTGCTGCTCAGGGGCCTAAACGTGATGTAGTGGTTAAGAGCATAGTTTGGAATCACGAACAGGTTTTACTACTATTTGAAAGGATCTTTCTGATAATTGTTTATTTCAAATATACAACTAAATACTTTATTGCATTTGGTCCGATATATAGCAACACCTAGTCACAAGATTAGACTTCATGGATAATCCACGTCACCTACCCCCACAATTTAAACTTGTTTTCAACACAGTATACGATTTCAAATCCTAAAAAGACGATGTAGCACCGGGAATATCAGCTTTAGAGAATATACTGGAATATTTGTCCTCATTGGGTGAGTTGAAAACAATGTAAGTGTCACTACACATATAAATACACCTGTCTCAAACCAAACGTCATATGAGGCAGTCCATCCTCTGTTAACGGATATACTTTATATGGAATCGCTTAGAGAAAGTTTACAAATAAGAGTGAATTTCTGATAATTATTCCTTGCTTCAAAATATCAAATATTTTCATCTTTACAAAGTGCATGATACCCTGTTGACATATACAAAATTGCCTTGATAACGTGAGAAAGTATCGCATGGAATATTTGTCCGCGAACATTTTGGACCTTCCACTCAAAACTATCTTTAAGGAATACATTGTAATATGTGACAACATAGGATGTCATAGTGAAGAACTGGAACAGATATTTCTTCAACTAATAATAAATACTTCACTAAGTTCTGATGCTAAAACCGTGTTCACTTTTGCAACAATATAACTTTTCATTTCAGCACCCCGTCATCCATTCCGTTCTCAGTGAGAAAATATTTATGTAATCTTAGTATTCAGGTTTGCATTCGTAAATATTGGCATTTGAGCATAGCACATACACTAGCTGGTGAATATAGGCATTTGAAAATAGGACATACACAAGCTTGTCATGAATATAGGCATTTAAAAATAGGACATACACTAGCTTGTGAATAAAGGCATTTGAAAATAGGACATACACTAGTTTGTGAATATAGGCATTTTAAAATAGGCCATACACTAGCTTGTCATGAATATAGGCATTTGAAAATAGGCCATACGCTAGCTTGCCATGAATATAGGCATTTGAAAAAAGGACATACACTAGCTTGTGAATATAGGCATTTGAAAATAGCACATACACTAGCTTGTCATGAATATAAGCATTTGAAAATAGCACATACACTAGCTTGTCATGAATATAAGCATTTGAAAATAGCACATACACTAGCTTGTCATGAATATAAGCATTTGAAAATAGCACATACACTAGCTTGTCATGAATATAGGCATTTGAAAATAGCATGTACACTGGCTTGTCGTAACTAGAGGCATTTATGCATAGCAGATACACTAGCTTCTTGTAATTATAGGCATTGAAGCATAACAGATACACTAACTTGTCGTAACAAGAGGCATTTACACATATCATATATACAGACTTGTTGTAATTATAGGCATTGAAGCATAGCAGATACACTAGCTGGTTGTAAATGTTGGCAATGACGCATTGAAGATACACTAGCTCATCGAAACAGTAATTAACTGCCTCTTCTGTAACCCATGATGCTTTTCACAGAGATCAAGGCATACAGAAGGGTATTTGTTAAAATATAAACCAAAAACACGTTTTGCTATTAACTCCATTTCAACTATTCAAACCCTCCAACTAAAATTAATTTTGTTAATTTTAGATTTATTTAATTTAAAAATGTGTAACATTTATATCAGGTAAATTGAACTATATATACGCGTGTATCTCACAGAAAAATATCTTAGGGCACAATGATGGCTAATGTCAAGATTAACAATATTTACCATTGTTTGGAGTTATCATTGCGATGACGGGTCTCGGGAGGCCGAGTGATCTAAGGCGCTAACAGTCCCGGAGTACCCATTAGGCAGAGTAGGCAACTGCCTATGGGCCCCGTGACTTTTATGGGCCCCATGAGGGGCCCCCATGAGACCGTGACCGTGGGTCTGGGGCCCCAAACGTTTGACTGCCTATGGGCCTCCACGGTGCTTAATCCGGCGCTGGGCGCTAACCTGTACAAATCACAGAGAAGTCACATCTGTCTGCTTGAGTATACAGTTTCGGCTTTGCCAAAGTGGGTACGTGGGAAAGCTTGCCAGGAGCTTCCCGCGAGTCAGTTGTTCCAGGGCTCTTTCTTTGCGAAACATACAAGAAACCGTGCATACCCTATCATATGCTGCAAAATGAAAGTAAGTAGTAACTAGTAATGTACAACTGTATTTATATACAACTTTAGTAACAATTCATACCAATAGTATACAACTCCATACCCGTAGTATACAAATGTATTCTCTCTCTCTCTCTCTCTCTCTCTCTCTCTCTCTCTCTCTCTCTCTCTCTCTCTCTCTCTCTCTCTCTCTCTGTGCAGGGTAACTAGAGTACCATTAAATCAGATGACCTTGATAAATACTCCGTTTAAAAGAGTGTCCATTGACATTGTAGGTCCTACATTTCAACATACGGATCGGAAAAACCCATACATCTTGACACTGGTAGATTACGCTACTAGATACCCCGAAGCCATATTTTTGCCATCGATTGAAATCAAACTTGTAGCCGAAGCGCTCATAGACATGTACAGCAGGATCGTTAAAAAGATGTTTATTTATAAACGAAACTTAAATATAAACAAATCTGACAATATTATGAACAAAAGATAAGGAAAATAATAATGTTCCTAACATGGAACTATCAACAACAAGTAACTCAGCGAAGAAAACTTAAAAGATGATTTTAACGAAAGGGATTTAAAACTAACGTGAATAACGTCTTATCACCCGATCAACAAATACAAGTATATGTATGAATTTACAAATATATATATATATATATATATATATATATATATATATATATATATATATATATATATATATATATATCGCTCGTATAACGAGACGGATGTAAATGCCTGTAAGTTTGGTTATATCTGTCATATAACGACTTACCGAGGTAAAGGCATGTATGTTATGATTTTATCGTTCAAATAACGATTTAGCAATGTAATGTTGAAATTATGAATTTATGAATTTATCGTTCAAATAACTATTTAGCAATGTAAAAATGAAATTATGAATTTATGATTTATCGTTCAAATAACGATGTTGCAATGTAAAGGTAAAATTATGAATTTATCGTTCAAATAAAGATGTTGCAATGTAAAGGTGAAATTTTGCTCAAACGGCAATAGCAATTACATGGAACACGTATTTTATAACTATCGTGGCGTCCATTTGACGTCCAAGATGTATATCCGGTTCCACCCGCTCTAGTCAGTGGTCAAGGAGTCGCCACGCATGGTCCACTCCTCCCTGTCTGTTTGAAGGATCCCTCGAGAGCCCTCACATTCAACACATACCCGATGGTCGCGAAGCCTTGGTCCCTTGCATCGAGAACACCAGTACACTCTTCTGATCCAACGTCACCAGACACAGCGTATACGTCACAAGAATGCACACAGAGTTCTGCGACTTCACATCACCCAATTATATATATAATACTTATCTATAACGCAGTATACACAAAGCCAGCATACACAATGCACCGTACCCACAGGCACTATACACACGGGCACAAAACAAGGCACCACACACGGGTAGCTAAAATTAAAACAACCGTGTAATACATATGACATGGTTAAGTACTTTTACATTCATATATGTTGCGCGCACATGAAATAATTCGTTAAACATTTAGATTAAACGTTCAATGCATGCAGCATATAATTAAATTCAATTTGTCTGTTCGGTAACAACAAATAGCTATCTCGAAGCAGACTATAGTATTTTTAA
Source organism: Unio pictorum (assembly GCA_030141615.1). Taxonomy (NCBI): domain Eukaryota; kingdom Metazoa; phylum Mollusca; class Bivalvia; order Unionida; family Unionidae; genus Unio; species Unio pictorum. The sequence continues at coordinate 3,758,336 of JARLTB010000312.1, forward strand.
TATCTTGGCTCTGTATAATCTAGGTATTTACTCTGTAGAATTTAGAATAAATACTAAAACATCTGATATATGAAACAATTATGTCATATAAAAATAATAGCGATAAGAATATAATCTTAAATCTATTTTACCTCTTTCGCTGACGGTTTTTACTTCCGTAAATTGGAGAGCTTTCTGACAAGACTGGCTGTAATGTGATGTCTACAGAGAATTTGCTCTATAATATACACTAGCTGTGACCGATATATAAGTAGTACTTAGATTTTTAAACTGCAGGCAATTTGCACATGCAGCATGATCTGAGTTGCGCTCAGTATTTCTAAATAACTAGAGCCGATAATTAATAAACCACCCTCGGCAATAATGTACGCGGCAGCAAAACCCCGAGTACATATTTGACCATATAAACATATTGATACCAGTCATACTCAATTCCGTGACACTCAGATCTCATGTTGGAAATTAGTATGTTGGTGTCCCTTTAACAGTTGCGCACAACACCCTAACACCCTATTTGCAATGGGTTGGTAGAGAAATTCAACGGGAAGTTGAAGTAAATGTTGCGATGGATGTGTGCGGAAAGACCTAAGGATAGGGATAGGTGCCTGTACTCAGTTCTGTTCGCCTATCGTGAGGTTTCTCACGAAAGCTTCCCGTTTAAACTGTTGTCGGTAGGACAGTTCGTGGACCTATGTGTATTCTACGCGAACCGTAGTCAAACGAGGTCGCGAACGAAGATGTCAAGACCACTTACCAATATGTGGTGAATTTACGCGAACGATTAGAGAATACGTGTCGAATGACGCAAGACAAACTTTTGAAATCTAGTCGTAAGTACGCAAAGTACTACAGCCGAGAAACGTGGAGTAAAAGGTTTGATGTAGGCAATCAAGTGTTGGTGTTTCTCCCAACAACAAAAAAACAAGCTTCTAGTCCAATGGAAAGGGCCATACGAAGTCAAACAGGTGAAAGACGAGATGGACTGCAATATTGACGTTGAAGGTAAGTCAAAGATATTTCACGCTAATATGCTGAAACGTCACGTAGAAAGACATAGTCAAACAATTGATAAAGGTGGCTTGAATGAAGTATGCTTAGTGGTGATAGAGAATCGGTCATGTGACGAATCGGAAGTCGTCTTCAGCACATAAACATCTCTTGAATACGACATTGACGGAGGGAAAGAAGGTATAGACCAGATTCAGGTATGCTCGGATTCATCGGAGGGTCAGCCTACGCAGATCTTGGAAGTTTTGTGCCAATGCCCAGACGTGTTTACGGACAAATCATCCTGTACTGGATTGATTCAACACGAGATCAAACTGAACACCTCAGAGCCGATCAGTATTAAAGGATCCCCTTTAACGGGCAGAAACAATCAACGAAGTGGGGAAACTGTTAGACCAGGAAGTGATCGAACCTTCCAGTACCCCGTACTCGTCCCCCCTTGTGTTAGTCATAAAGAAAGACTGGACGAATCGTTTTTGCATTGACCTTTGGCAGTTGATCAAAATCAGTGTTCGACGCAGAACCAATGCCAGATATGGACAATTTATTTCCGAAGTTGGCAGGTCTTTATCAATTTAAAGTTATGCCTTTCTGTTAGTCAACGCCGGTGCATCGTGCGTTCGTCTCATGCGTAAACTGTTAATTGGTATGGAAAAACTAGACAGTTACGTAGATCAGAGGTTCCCAAACTTCTCTGGCTCCGGACCCACTTGGGAATATTTTTTTCTATCTCTGGACCCACCAAACATAATTAGGTACAGAGTACTACTAAACTAGCTAAGGATTGCATCATAAATCGGGATTAAGATATGCTGATTTACATCCAGCATTTAGAAATTATCACATTTAAAACAGTAAAATTAAACTTAAGAAAAAAGCGAACATTTATTGCAATGCAACTGTTATATCAATGTAACAGTAACTAATCATTAAATTTAAACTTTAAAGAATCAATGTGAAGGATGGGCCTGCAGAGAGAACAGAGAAATAAGAAGAACTTTCGCGACCCACTTGCCAAAGCTCTGCGACCCACTTTTGGGTCGCGACCCACAGTTTGGGAAACGCTGACGTAGATGATATCTTTGTTTACACAAATACATGGGATGAACATGGTAAGGTATTTCGGGACCTGTTCGATAGACTTCACACTGGAAATCTTATTTTAGACTCGAAATGTTTGGGAAATTTTTTGAGTGGACTAGGCCATTTGAAACCTCACCCAGATGATATAGAAGCCTTGCCTTGTCTTGTCTTGTCTTGTCTTGTCTTGTCTTGTCTGGTTTATGTTAGTTCCATTATATATTGATTGCCTTACCTTACCCTACCTTGTCTTGCCTTGCTTTGCTTTGCTTTGTCCTGCCTTGCCTTGTCTTGTCTTGTCTTGCCTTGTCTTGTCTTGTTTATGTTATTTTCATTATATATTGATTGCTGTATACATTGTCTCATTACGATACACAAGATCAAGTGAAATAAAGGTTATGTCTCTTTGCTCTAACAATTATGTAGACCTCTCTGTGTTTCGACCAGATTCAATATTATAAGAAACATATCCTATAATAAAAAAAGTGTAATTGCAAAAGCATGATAGAAAAGACATTCAGCAAGCATATAATAGGCAGTAAATAACAAAGTTGTACAACTAAAACTATGTGATTTACATCCCAAAACAGTTGCTGGAATATAATGTTGTTAAACAGAATATCATAAAACAGAGATTATTGCATAACATATTCTAATGAATAGCAATTAACGTGTGTGTGTGTGTGTGTGTGTGTGAGAGAGAGAGAGAGAGAGAGAGAGAGAGAGAGAGAGAGAGAGAGAGAGATTTGGAGTTTTAACGTAGCTTTAGCAATTGTTCAGTCATACCGATACAAAGTTTGCAGTGTGGCAGTTTATAGTGATGTCTAGCACTGTGGTGTCATGCAGGAGACATGTAGCATGATGTCCCACCCAGTCATATTATCCTGACACCAGGCCGACGAGTCCTAACACTAACCTCTTAATGCTGAGCGCCAAGTGAGGCAGCTGTTAGTACCATTTTTGTAAGTCTTTGGTATGACTAGGCCGGGGATCTAACCCATCACCACCCGCATCCGGGACGAACGCTCTAACCACTAGGCCATCAACTGAAAAGTATCAGAGAGCCTAGAATGTATACTATACCTATTGTCAGGTATGCGCTTAATTAGCGTATTTTATGGTAGTTACAATAACTTTTTTTAAAAGACCAATATCTTAGATAGTAACATGTGGACGCCTTGTTTTGTCTTGTCTTGTCTTGTTTTGTCGTGTGTGATACAGACAAGACATGACCAGACAAGACAGGGCAGAACATAACAAGCCAAGCCAAGACCAGACCAGACCATAGTAGACAAGACCAGGCCAGGCCAGGCCAGGCCAGACAACACAAGACAACACGAGGCAAAACCCACTATATGCTTATGTGAAACCGGACCATACAACGAATTGAAATTGCCAATAAATCATTGAAACCGAATTCAACATGCTTATTTCAAAATACTTTATAAAATCAATAAATCTCTTGCAAATTAGATCGATTAGGTTTATTCCAATATAAATCAAACTGCATCTTCAAGGAAAAGTCCAAGCTCCAATGTAATGGCAATGATAAAAGATTTTATGTCTTATTCTAACTCCATTTACTTACACGAGTCCATTGACTTACATGAGTCAATTGACTTACATGTGTCCACTGACTTACATGAGTCTATTGACCTACATGAGTCCATTGACTTACACGAGGCCAATGACTTACATGAGTCTATTGACGTACACGAGATAGATATCCTTAGCATAGAATGTGACACAAACAAATGATGTTGAAGGATTGTTACTCAGTTACAGCTTTCTTTCTCAACTACTATGATTTACATAATCATTATAAGTGAAGATGATATATTACATTACAACAGCACATTCCGCCTCTCAGCTTGGATACATCACAAGAAACACAATATCTACTTCTGTGAAAACAGGTCTTAATTTGCATGGTGATCATCAATGTGTTTCATGGCATAATTTTTTTAAGTGGTTCGTTTTCTGATAGATATTGATACTCTAGCTTGGTACCATATAACTTTGCACAGTAACGTATATTATCAAGTACAATAAGCCTTCCATTTGAGCAAATGTTGAAGAAAGTACTGAACTTAAAATATCTCCTGCGTGTGGATTTTTTACTCACGCCATTGATCGACTCTTTCAAAGCATGCTTTATCTCCATTAAAACTGGCTCTGCGTGATATTAATAGGACAGATGCCTTTTCAGCGTTATTATTATGTGAATTTTAAAAAAAAAAAAAGAAGCGGAAGTGTTGATTTAATTTGTTCCGGAAGCATTGCTGTTAATATTAAACACGCATGTTCTATCCCGCTCTCTATACCGGAAATGTTTGTAACGTTTCGAAATCTTTCAAAACTCATTATTTAAACGTTTTGTATCTGCAGTCAATAGATAATCAAAAAGTATAAAATGTCTATTTTCATGAAATTCACAGTTTATGATAAGATATAATTTAAATATAACGCTGGGTTGACATGATTTGGTTGATGTGGGTTTAACGCCATATTTCAGTACATAGCGGGCTGTGTAAGTCACTTGCAATAATAAAGTCTTTACGGTCCCGGTTGTTTCGTCTCTTTAAGGGTCCGTTTGTGTCCCCATCTGTGTATCTGATACAGATCCGAGAAGACGATTAAAGACATTCGGAACAGCTCGACTAATATCGATTAGTTATATACCATACTGTTTATGTTTTCGTCTCGGTATGGAAACCCTGAATATGCCAAGATGAGTAGGCGGTCAAATGAATTCTGAACTTGACTTGAACTTCAGACCTTTAGTCGTGTATTCCTGGTCATTTGATTGCATCAATCAATATACACACGCAATGATATCAGTGTTAATGAGGCAGCACAACAAAGTAATAATTGTATGTTGTCTTTCGTGTAAAGTAGGAAACTATATATAAAATTCAAAATGTTTATATTCTTCTAGCATCGCAAAACAGTTTGGCATTTTTAACGTTTAAAAAATTAGCTGTTAAATTGGACCGAATAAAGATCTAGCTATATTGAAATATAATAGTACAGATTTGTTATTGTTTTGTGATATGCGAATACATTCAGGACTCGCTCATTATCACAGTACAACAGCACCACTGTACAATTTTTTTCATATACACCTTGAACAACAAAGATATAGGTATTGCATAGCTGATTTCGAACCTCATAAACATATATGGCAATTGACCCAACGGTTTCCATCGCAGGAACCTATTGTTAGTCATTAATTATATAAAGTTACAGAGTGATTGATGTTTGGGTTGTACCAAATGTGTGTCTTTCGAAACCAATCATTCACAAACGTATGCTAATATATACTCTTTTATTTGCATAGGAAATATAGTTGTGTAGGTAACATCTATACCGTTTTATGGTAATTTATCGTTAAAGATGCTACTCATTAACAAATCTGGGTTTTGCAACTTCCGTTCGTTTTCCATACTTCCATCACGTCATTCGAAACTACATATGACCGTTTCCATCGCATCCACTAAAAGAGGGTAAAGATAAACTGATGCTTTCAACCAAATATTTATGAAGATGCCATATTTGGATCACTATTAAAACTTAAAGACATATTTGATAAAATTCACACAAGGAAAATGACGCGAACGGGTTTTTGATGACAGAAAAACACCGAAGATGTAAATAATTGTTTCAAAAGTTTTACATCTTTTATTCGTTTCTGTATTCTCTGAAGGGAAATCTTTCTTGCACATCTGGAAAGATGTCTGTTTAAAGTTATTTTTGAACAAACATTTAATTCAACTATTGTCGGATGATCTTGATACCATTAAATAAACTATTTATATGACCTGAACTGTTATTAATTTAATGTTTTCTTTCTGTTGCATGTAACGTGCGTGTACCACGCATGCTTTTCCTACACTGTACGATGAGAAGCAATAGCCTCAACTGATGTGTTCGTTACCTTCATACACAAATGTCGGACAGGATGCAAATTTATACTTTATCTCCTAAGAATTTACACAAAGATACTGAAGGCAATCAAAGATAAACATGCTCATTTATTGTTATCTTACGAAAGTAATATATAATACTCATCTGATTCAGACTAACTGAATCGTTTCCTTATTGTTAAGTACATGTTCATGGCGAGTGGATGCAAGATAAGAAATGCATTAATTTCAAAAGATACTACAATCGCTGATAATTAACTTGTATATGCCCTCCATGTCGACACCCTCAGATATGCTGCCATTAATGTATAACAAAGGGAAACATTAGATAATTACATAAACGTCTCTCTGACAAATTGACACCCATTTGTCCCAAGTTTGATATGTTTCACTAATACAACAGACTTATATCTTGTACGTACCCCAGGGGCTGACTGATCCCATGCACGGACATTGATCACAGACTCATTATTCTAGTTAATATCAGATGACATATGGTGGAGATGTTGCTAAGATATGTTGCATCGTGCTGTTGCCAACTCATGTGCAACATATTTCAAAGTTTTGAGCTTTTAAATTTAAGCAAATGCGAATATCATCTTTATAGTAACAATAAAAAATGTTATGAAAGATATGTTTCTTTAGAGTTTAGACGTGTTGATAGTATGTTCAAAGCTTTTAGTATTTCATCTCGAGCAGTTGTAATTTATGCCAAAACTATCTATATTTGCATGCAAAAGTGCATGTTCGTAGCATGTATAAGAGAGAGAGAGAGAGAGAGAGAGAGAGAGAGAGAGAGAGAGAGCACAGATAATTAACGTCTTACTATGTGTATCAGCGCGTCTTTAAAAAATCATTATTTCGCTCATCTGTGAAATTTTGGAGTTGCATGTGAAAACTCGAGATATGAAATATTTAAACTGATTATTTTACTGACTCGAAATGTAGTCACAATCCAAGATTTATTATTATATAGTTAAAGTGACAAAACGAAATCACACTCGAGGATTTACTATTTTATAAAGGTATATGTAAACCGTTTTAGAAACAAATTCAATGCGACATAGGTTAAGGAGCTACTTGAATCTTGTATCTTGTGTTAAAATATAAAAATCGTATTAAATTTACTTTCATGAAATTTCGTGTACAAAGATAACGTTTTAGTCACAGAATGTGACTTGTGGGACAAGAGTAGTGTCTCGAAGCACAAAAAAAGAGGTATTACGGCAAAGAGATCCCGTACCAAAATGGAGCGTAATCGTCTAGAACACATATATATGAATATATAATGAGAAAAGAGTGTAATCTTTTGCACAGGTCGACATTACTACAGAAATACTTATATTACCAGAAAACGATATATATGGTGACCCGTCAAAAGAGCGCACGACAAAAGAGCGCCGACAAAAGAGCGCAGACATTGAGGTACGAAAAACCAATATGGCAGGGTTAGAAAGGAACTTTAATTTGTGATCGCTAAGGCTAATACTTGTTTAGATTGAAACAATCTGAGGTACGATCAAACGACATCGCACCTATTTGTGTTTACCTATACGATTTTACCAGTTTTTTAGTTAAAGGAACTGAACAATTAATTTTCTTTCGCCAATACTTGCTTTTAATGAAGCAAAAAGAGTTACCATCAAATGATGCCGTCTGATCTGAGTTAATTTTCTTGTTTCTAATTTTAAAATATTTGTTTCCGATCTTTAGTTTGCGCTCTTATGTCGGCGCTCTTTTGTCGGCAAATGAGTGCGCTCTTATGTCTGCGCTATATATATATATATATATATATATATATATATAGGAAGAAAGAGGAAGATCTCTTTATGTCCGTGTGCCCCTGAGGGCAATCGTAAGCCGGCGTCATGTGGCACAGCAACATTTATAACAATTCAATTTGCACAAATCTTCACGAAGCCCGGTGCTCAACTGTAGTGCAATTCTTTTTACTTCAAGATTTGTTTGATCACAGAACGTTTTTCTTGTTGCGGACCACCTTCGGTGCATTAATGTACGGAAGACAATGTCCACGCCTTCTGCACCGAAGCTAAAACACGAACTGCGATAATGGACCATAACAATACACGGTCTCAGACAAAAGAAAACTAAAGAGGTGCGAAACCAGAGATTTCTTTTATATTGTCAAATATGAGAATTATACAAATTTACATTCGAAGCACAGCGCTTTATTATACAAATTCAATCTGTACTTCCACTAACTATTATCAATGTAGCAGAAAGTGCATTAGGACAGGGAAATAAAACAATTATTCTGAACTTGGGACAAATGTTCACCTATGTAGCCTCGGGACATTCATTTCGGCAAATATCAATCTGCAATAATCAGATCTGCAATCCACATTCAGACGTTAAGCAGTGTGCTTGCGTGTGTGGATGTGTGATTTGGATTTTTACCGTAATTGCCAATTTTCGGTCATATGGCTACCATGTCTGCATTGTGGCTTTTTTTTTTATAGCGATGCCTAGCACTGGGGAATCATGCCGCAGACATATAGCATGATATTCCACCCAGTCACATTATCTTGACACCAGGCCGACCAGTCCTAACACTAACTTCTTAATTCTGAGCGTCGAGCGAGGCAGCTGCTAGCACCATTTATATAATTCCTGGTGATGACTCAGCCGGGGTTCGACCCCGCAACCTGCCGCATCCAAGGCGGAAGCTCTAAGTAGTATGCTACCGGAGTGGTCCCAGTGTGCTTGCCATTACAAATATTCACATAAGAGATATTTAGGGAATCATTATACATCTGAGTGGACTTGTTTTTTGCAAAGCAAGATATATATTTATTTTTTTTAAAAACTATTGTAACTGTTTTGGCATTTTTATTAAACGGTATAATATCCAGCCGGTTTTGCTCTAAAATTGTATCTTTGGGGAAACTATTAGGATATTGTTTGGGAACCATAAAATAAATAGAAATATGAGCCATGGAGAATATGTAATTATGATATAAACTAAGACGCTTACATGATAAATTACATTTGGAAATGTTCAAAAAATATCACCTGTCATTCTCTTTTTAAAACGGTGTGTTCAGTCATACTTTATTTCCCTTCAGAAATCTGACACAGGTAGCAAGGATGTTGTATAAACTGCATAACATACTGAAACGCTCTCTATTGAAATTATCAATATATATATATATATATATATATATATATATTAACAAATATCCTGATTAAATGCACTCAGCTTAGCTTTAAACAAATCTGTATAGACACCGCAAGTTTCGTCATGTTATATTAACCATTTAAACAATCAGAATGACGCAGACATTATTCAATGACTTTCGATGATTTCTTCCATTTTAAAAACAGTAATGTTAAATGTAAATCATATTTATCTAATAAATGGGTAAACGTCAAGGCATTTCAAATCTATGAGAAGTTTTTTTCTGAAGATTAAACATGTCAATGTTGTTAAATAAACCAAGGATTATAAGAACTGATAATATCTAATAACGTCGCTGATTGATTACAGTCCTATTTACACCAGTATACAATGGTCTGCTTACAGTCCTATTTATACCCGTATACATTTGACTAATTACAACCATACGTATACTAGTGAGCTCTTGATTGCTTACAATCATACTTATACAAGTATACACTGACCTGCTTACAATCATATTTATACAAGTATACACTTCGGGGCCCTGAGTGGCCGAGTGATCTAAAGCACTTTCCATTACAGATCACTGCCATCTCACCTCTGTCTGCGTGGGTTCGAGTCTAAGATTCGGCTAATATAATTATGTGAGAAAGCTTGCCAGTAGCTTCTCTGGGGGTTTTCCCGGGTTCTTCTTCCACCAATTATACTGGTCGCCATGTATAGCCTATCAAGTGCTGAAAAATGGTGTTAAACCCTAAAACAAAACAAACATACCAGTATACGCTGGTCTTCTTACAGTCCTATTTACACCAGTACACATTTGACTAATTACAACCATATTTCTATCAGTATACAACACATTTGACTAATTACAACAATATTTCTACCAGTATACACTGGTCTGCTTACAGTACAATTTACCAGTACAATTTACACCAGTACAAACTTGACTAATTACAACCATATTTCTACCAGTATACAATGGTTTGCTTACAGTCCAATTTACACCAGTGCACACTTGACTAATTACAACCATATTTCTACCAGTACACACTGGTCTGCTTACAGTCCAATTTACACCAGTGCACACTTGACTAATTACAACCATATTCTACCAGTACACACTGGTCTGCTTACATTCCTATTTACACCAGTGCACACTTGACTAATTACAACCATATTTCTACCAGTACACACTGGACTGCTTACAGTCCTATTTACACCAGTACATACTTGACTAATTACAACCATATTCTACCAGTACACACTGGTCTGCTTACAGTCCAATTTACACCAGTGCACACTTGACTAATTACAACCATATTTGTACCAGTACACACTGGACTGCTTACAGTCCTATTTACACCAGTACATACTTGACTAATTACAACCATATTCTACCAGTACACACTGGTCTGCTTACAGTCCTATTTACACCAGTACATACTTGACTAATTTACAATAATTAAATATACTGGCACAAATATTGTGCTTCCTGAAATTAGAACGTTTCAAACTAGATAACTCTTGTTTAAATTTCATTTGCATAGAAACTTTGCCTTTTTGATAGCTTTCGTACGAAACTTTCTTTGCTTTAAACATTAATAACATATCCGTTTCTGTCAAGTATTGTTGGTTTGAGAAAGTGCTAATTAATTTACATAGCTCTTAAAGTTATCACTAAATTTACCATTAAACCTTATTTGACCTATAAAAAGTATTAAAACCTCCCACTACCTACTTTATCACTGAGAACTTTTCAAAATATAATCCTATGACTATTAAAAATGTCCGTACCGTAAACTCTGTTGTTGTATGGTTTAAGGCCATTTATCAGCACCAAATAGGCTATTCGTTGCGGCCAGTCAGTATTATTAGTGGAAGAAGAACCCGGGAAACCCCCAGAACGAACCACCGACCCCCAGAAAGAACCACCTACCCACAAGAAGCTACTTGTAATCTTTCTCACATACCAACATTGGCTGAATCTGAGGGGAGAAGACAGTGATACGTAACGGAGAGCGCTTTAGACCACTCGGCTACTAGTCATGCATATATACCCATACATATCCAACCATGCAACTAAAATCTCTTAATTTAACTATGAACTCTGGGTTCCGTTAATGGAGTTCACTTTGTATCGTGTTTATCCTCATAAAACAAAATGTGTGTCGTTCTGTTTAAAATGTATTCTAAAATTTCGAAATGACGTTTAACATTTCATACAAACGTGTGATGCTTTTCACTAACTTTTTTTTCGTTTGAAATAAGACCGTTTCCTAACATTAAAAGCCATGTACTTTCTAAAACAATCAAATTAGCAGGTGTTCCATTGTTACCTCATCCCATATCATTATCTCGCCTGTCTTAATGGCATATAAATCAAATTCAGAAATGCCATATATGTGTATGTTGTGATGTTACCCATCGAACATGAGCTCATTTCTGCTCACCGCCAGAAAGAAGTCTCCACAGTGCAATAACGCTCAGGTAGATAATCCATAATGAGCCGAAATGATGAATCGCTCTATGACATGACCGCAAAAATGACAGTCATGCATTAACTAAATGTAATCAGATTCCATGAAGTGTCATCTCGTTAAATTACGAAATTGACACGGTAATCTAATGCTAATGGCAATCATCAAGTGCCAATAGTGCTAGCAAAAACAAAATCGAGCACTCTAAAAATTGGAAATGTATGTCACGATAAATGCATATGATATAACACTATTTAATATGATAGATGTTTTGGAAAATGCTACAGTCATATAGAAATAAGGACGCTTTGAGCAAGTTTACAAGCTGTTCTTCATCCATGACAAATGTAAGAAATTTGCAGAGGTCAAATGCAGGAGAGACCAACGTCGATGCAAATAGCAATGTCATATGATATGATAATCAGAAAAAGAAAAGTAAGATATCAATGCACTGTCATGGAAAAAACGTTTGACTGTATTGTAAATGCATGAAAATAATACTGAAGACGAATTGTAAAATGATGTTAGATGAAACGCGTGAATGTTTCTCCATACTCAAATACATCCTTCAAATTACAACATTGGCCCTTGATTTAATCATGAAATCGAATCAGCTTATATTGACAGAGTTCAGTATACTTTAGCTTAAAACCACGACTATAATGAAAGACAGTATAAAACTAGAATTGTTGTAAGTGTCACTGAAAACTGTCCATCTGATTGAGTAGCGGTCATCCCCAGAGACATCTTTGCGATGTAATATCAATAATTGTTTGGTTTTTTTTTCTATGCTGAAAAGAACAGGAATAATCATCAACCTCCACTTGTCTTTATTTAATCACCAACCTACACATGTCTTTGTGTAACCACTAACATCCACTTGTCTTTGTGTAATCTCCAGCTTCACCGTGTCTTTATGTAACCACCAACATATACTTATGTCTGTGTAATCATCAACATACACCTATTTCTATGTAATCACCAAGATACACTTGTATTCGTGTAATCAACAATTACACTTGTATCTGCAATCGCGAACATACACTTATCTCTGTGTAATCACCAAGACACACTTGTATTTGTGTAATTACCAACGTACACTTGTATTTGCGTTGGCACCAACATACACTTGACTTTCATTATTTACCAACATGCACTTATCTTTGCATAATCAGCAAAATACAATTATATTTGTGTAATCACTAACATACACTTATTTCTGTGTAATAACCAAAATGCACTTGTCTTTGTGTAATCACCAGCATCCACGTGTCTTTGTGTAATCACGAATATACACTAGTCTTGTAATAATCACCAACATAAACTTATATTTGTGTAATCACCTGCATACACTTGTCTTTGAGTAATCACCAACATATACTTATCTTTGAGTAATCACCAACATATACTTATCTTTGTGTAATCACAAACATACATTTATCTCTGTGTAATCACCAACATATACTTGTGTTTGTGTAATCACCACCATATACTTGTGTTTGTGTAATCACCAGCATACACTTGTCTTTGAGTAATCACCAACATATACTTATCTTTGTGTAATCAAAAAAATACATTTATCTCTGTGTAATCACCAACATATACTTGTGTTTGTGTAATCACCACCATATACTTGTGTTTGTGTAATCACCAGCATACACTTGTCTTTGAGTAATCACCAACATATACTTATCTTTGTGTAATCAAAAAAATACATTTATCTCTGTGTAATCACCAACATATACTTGTGTTTGCGTAATCACCACCATATACTTGTGTTTGTGTAATCACCAGCATACACTTGTCTTTGAGTAATCACCAACATATACTTATCTTTGTGTAATCACAAACATACATTTATCTCTGTGTAATCACCAACATATAATTATGTTTGTGTAATCACCTGCACGCACTTATCTTTGTGTAATCACCAACATATATTTGTGTTTGTGTAATCACCACCATATACTTGTGTTTGTGTAATCACCAGCATATACTTATCTTTGTGTATATCATAAACTAATGTGGTATTCCGCCAGTGCAGCAAATTTGATGAATTTGTAAGTGCTCAACTGCATAATTATTTTTTTTTAATTTTATGGGTATTTAGTAACAAACTATTTACCAATATCTTCTTTGTAATGGATCTAACTTAGGGGTAAATATTAAAATACGACCAACACAAGAAAATGAACACGAACAACAAACATTTAACTCCTGGTTTGGCCTTTATTTTAGGAAAAATATAAATGTTTCACAAACTTAAGTACTCGGAAGTCTGACACGCAGTCATCCTTACAACGCACCATTGTTACGTAATCACAGTAACGTGACTAAAATGTGAAAAGAAGTCATCCATTGAACGCTTGAAAAGTCAGCAAAGAATGCTAAAATGTGACCAAAATTTGAAACGAAGTCATCCATTGAACGCTCGATACTTACGGCGCTAACATGTGATTAGAACGTGAAAAAAGTCATAAATTCAACGAACGATACTTAAATAAACAGCGCTGTACTGCGATCCAAATTTGAAAAGAAGTCATCCATTTCAACGCCCGATTCGTAGGTAAACAGCGATATACTGTGATAAAAATCGTCATGACAGCTAGATAGATCTGTGATTATTGTTGATTGACACTGTTTACATGTGATTATTTATATCTTGCAAACAAAATTATCTTCATATTACCAAAGAATGATAATAAACTTGTAAGCTGGTGGTTAGTCATCCATCCACGACATCCGGACTCGTCTCCAGACATCTCGATATTGTTGTGCAATTAGATTCAGGCAGGCCTGGAGGAGAGAGTGAGGATGATTCTGTGAAACTTTCCCTAAATTAAATCCAACTCTCGCGCATGTCATGACATTATTTCCGCCACTTACCAGATACTTTCAAGTCCAGTGGATGGAGACGGGCGAGCGGCAATGTAGCAGGCTTGGATACAATGAAGGCTGTATATGCAGACCTCCATACAGCCGTCTCATAGCATGGAATGGGTTTTAAGTAGACCAAAGTATAATTTGAACTCAGAACCCTAGTTGGTGAATGAGTAGTCCTTTTCATGACAACATTGCTCACCTCCGTAATATGAGGAAGGGGCTTGAAAGGGTGTCCTAAATATTGCATGCTTCACCTTAACCCTGGTCAGCAAACCATGTTGACAGGGAACCCATCTTGGCTGTCAAAAACCTAACAAGAAGGCAAAGGTGATGCAACACGCCATCTGTGCCTGTAGCGTGCGCCCACTAAAGAACAGTCCATCAGTAGCTATACCAGAAAGAAGAGCATCTCTAGTTGGTATTATAACGGTCTGATGCAAGGCCCAGATAGAGGCCCTAAGTGAAAGTGACATAGCCGAGAAAGGACAAGTCATAGAAATAAAAACCGGCTACACCTTTGTCTGATGCAAAGAGCGACGTAAAAGTGGTGTTGGGATTGTCATTAAATCACAGCTGGTCATCAGTTTCACAAATGCTGCGACTGACAATCTGATGCAAATGGGACATTCACTGTCTGGAAAAAGATATGCCACTTTCATCAACGCTTTTGAACCCGTCATATTTAACCCAGATGATGTATGGGACAATTTTGTATGAAGACGTTGAATTTCTTGGTATCGAAAGCAGACAAGAATATCATCGTTTTTGACTTCAATGTTTAAGTTGACACAGATCATCAGAAATGGCCAAGTGTCATTGGCGAAAATGGTTTTGCTAATATGGAACGTCATCGGACTCCTCCTACTGAAGAAATGCTCTGAATATGATCTACTATTAACCAATACAACTGTCTTTTATGAAAAGGTTCCCCTTTGAGCAGGTCCATTATCTATAGTATTTGTTCCTTTTCATGTTCTCGAAGAAAACTGGAATGGCTTGAGATTTATTGTTAATACGTAACGCGATGACGTAATGGTGGTGGAGTGTTTTTTTGTAAGTACAATATATTTTTAAAACGGATTGCAATGTGTCTATAATCGGGTTTGAAGGGGGAAAACATTTTGGGACAAAGCACTATCTTGATAATTTTCATTTCATTTATGACTAGAAACAATTTTGTGAATGGAGAACGATGCGCTGAGTAGCAGTAGTGGAAGTGATACTCTCAGCATCATTCTACTACACGAACAATTATTTTTCAGTCTAACATTGAAAAACAAAGAAACAAAACAACCAATAAACGCTGCAATTTAAACATGATCATAATTCGTAACTTGCATGACAAGAAGCAGTTTGAAAAAGGTTTTCCCCTATATGCGTTTATGTAGTATGAGTATAACATATTGAAAGATTGAGTTATTCAAATATGATAAGTATAACACATTGATAGGTTGAGTTTTTCGAATATGATAAGTATAACACATCGATAGATTGAGCCATTCAAATATGATCAGTATAACACATTCATAAATTGAGTTATTCCAATATGATAAGTATAACACATCGATAGATTGAGTTATTCAAATATGATAAGTATAACACATTGATAAATTGAGTTATTCAAATATGATAAGTATAACACATTGATAAATTGAGTTATTCCAATATGATAAGTATTACACATTGATAAATTGAGTTATTCCAATATGATAAGTATAACACATCGATAGATTGAGTTATTCCAATATGATAAGTATAACACATCGATAGATTGAGTTATTCCAATATGATAAGTATAACACATCGATAGATTGAATTATTCGAATCTTATAAGTATAACACATCGATAGATTGAGTTATTCGAATATGATAAGTATAACACATCGATAGATTGAGTTATTCGAATACGATAAGTATAACACATTGATAAATTGAGTTATTCGAATATGATAAGTATAACACATTGATTTAATTGAGTTATTCGAATATGATAACGCATTGATAGATTGAGTTATTCCAATCTGATAAGTATAACACATTGATAAATTGAGTTATTCGAATATGATAAGTATAACACATTGATTTAATTGAGTTATTCGAATATGATAAGTATAACATATCGATAGATTGAGTTATTCGAATATGATAACACATTGATAGATTGAGTTATTCCAATCTGATAAGTATAACACATTGATAAATTGAGTTATTCGAATATGATAAGTATAACATATCGATAGATTGAGTTATTCGAATATGATAACGCATTGATGGATTGAGTTATTCCAATCTGATAAGTATAACACATTGATAAATTGAGTTATTCGAATATGATAAGTATAACATATCGATAGATTGAGTTATTCGAATATGATAACGCATTGATAGATTGAGTTATTCCAATCTGATAAGTATAACACATTGATAAATTGAATTATTCGAATATGATAAGTATAACACGTTGATTTAATTGAGTTATTCGAATATGATAAGTATAACATATCGATAGATTGAGTTATTCGAATATGATAACACATTGATAGATTGAGTTATTCCAATCTGATAAGTATAACACATTGATAAATTGAGTTATTCGAATATGATAAGTATAACATATCGATAGATTGAGTTATTCGAATATGATAACGCATTGATGGATTGAGTTATTCCAATCTGATAAGTATAACACATTGATAAATAGAATTATTCGAATATGATAAGTATAACACATTGATAAATTGAATTATTTGAATATAATAAGTATAACACATTGATAAATTGAGTTATTCGAATATGATAAGTATAACACATTGATAGATTGAGTTATTCGAATATGATAAGGCATTGATGGATTGAGTTATTCGAATAAGATAAGTATAACACATCGATAGATTGAGTTATTCAAATATGATAAGTATAACACATTGATAAATTGAGTTATTCCAATATGATAAGTATAACACATTGATAGATTGAGTTATTCAAATATGATATGTATAACACATTGATTTAATTGAGTTATTCGAATAAGACATGTATAACACATTGTTAGATTAAGGTTGTCTCCTATATGTTTATGTATGTCATTAATTACAGCATATTGATAAAATTACATATTCCCCTATGTGAGTAAGTGTATGTATTACAACTATTACATATTAATATAGTGAGTTATTATTGATATATATACAATTAATATAGTGAGTTATTATTGATACATGTACAATTAAAAATGTGAGTTATTATTGATATATATATACAATTAATAATGTGAGTTATTATTGATACATATACAATTAATAATGTGAGTTATTATTGATACATATACAATTAATATAGTGAGTTATTATTGATACATATACAATTAATAATGTGAGTTATTATCAATACATATACAATTAATATAGTGAGTTATTATTGAAACATATACAATTAATATAGTGAGTTATTATTGAAACATATACAATTAATATAGTAGTGAGTTATTATTGATATATATACAATTCACTATACTGTTTTGTTGACACCTACTCATAAATTCAGACTTTTACTAATATCTCTTTTTATTAATCCACAATTGTATTAGTAACTATTTATCAATCCAGACTTTTTTAATACCTATGTATCAATCAAGACTTATATTATTAGTATCTGTTTTGTTAAATCCAAACTTTTGTTAATATATATTTATCAATACAGACTTTTATTGAGACCTGTTTTTATAATTCCAGACTTTTAAAAACACCTACTCATAAATTCTTACTTTTACTAATATCATTTGTATAAATCCATACTTTTTTTGAATACGTGTTTATCAATACAGACTTGCAGATTTTTATTATTAATACATATTTATCAATGCAGACTGTATCAATACCTATTATACATCCAAACATGTATTAATACCTATTTATCAATGCAGACTTTATCAATACCTATTTATAAATCCACACTTTTATTCATACCTATTATACAACCAAACATGTATTAATACCTATTTATCAACGCAGACTTTATCAATACCTATTTATAAATCTACACTTTATTCATACCTATTATACATCCAAACATGTATTAATACCTATTTATCAATGCAGACTGTATCAATACATATTTATAAATCCACACTTTTATTCATACCTATTATACAACCAAACATGTATTAATAACTATTTATCAATGCAGACTTTATCAATACCTATTTATAAATCCACACTTTTATTCATACCTATTATACATCCAAACATGTATTAATACCTATTTATCAATGCAGACTTTATCAATACCTATTTATAAATCCACACTTTTATTCATACCTATTATACATCCAAACTTGTATTAATGCATATTAATAATCCAGACTGTACTACTATTGTTGCCCTAAAAGAATCTTGCACATTTGAGATTATTTTGGACAATCACTAACCAATGAATAACTGAATTGCTCTTTGCTGCGATCCACTAATAAAATTATACTACCCAAAAACTGCGATTTATCAACCAGAAAACTTATATGGATCTTGGAGACGGCAGAATTACAAAATCAGCGATTCAATTGATACTTTAGAAATGAAATACTGAAATACAGAGTTTGCATTCCGATTAGCTTTATTATCAACAAACCAATTAGAGTGTAATAGATAGTTACTTCACCTTATACATGCGGGCAAATGTGCATTATTTTGTTGAATAGTCATTTTCAGATGATTGATGTGTCCCAGACAATGCTTGGAAGCTGAAGCCAGGATGAAATAGCTAAATATGTATCTCTGTGCCACACAAAATAGCAATTATCTTGCTGTTTTTATTATAACATTAGAATTCAAGGACTTTAAAATGAGAGAAATTTGAGAGATGCTCAAGTAGATAATTTGAGATACTTAATTTTACATCGAAGTTTTTTTAACAATTTTTCATTTAACATAGAACAGATGCTTAATTGATGTGGATCAAATACAAACACCATGCTTTTAAAGTATCTTATTTTACATAGAATTCTTTTATCTGAATACATTCATAAGTTACTAAAGTTGTGGCAGTTTGCAAATAGCATTAATATCATAACTATAAAGTGATGAATTATGCAAATTAATGATACAGTACAATGTTGCTAAAGTTTTCTTTCATGATGAGACGAGTTAAAATTGTTGAGTCTCATATTTAATCAACCATAGTACCGACACTGCGACGCTATATTGAATATTCCCATTGAAGAATAATAGACAAAGCCAAAATGTAATTCGGCTACAACAAAAAAAAAAACCATGAAGGAAACTGTTTTCGAATCTGTAAATACACGATTTAGAATGCAATTATTGCCTCTTCACCTGCACTCACCCATAATTCGTAGGAGAGACCAGAAAAAACGGAGAGAAAAAGGTCTAAAGGATAAAGCGTACCCTACGATCTCCTTTCGTTTAGAAAATTTGTATCTCGAAACACAGATTCTCTTCGTCAGAAGTCAAATCTAATTAAAATCGAGATCTCATTAAAAAAACAGACCTTTGAGGGATAAAAAGACTACGCCATGTGCTCTTGGATTTTCAATTCAAAAATGAAAATGCAACTTTCATAGTTCAGAAAGTGAACAACACCATTCGAAATATAAAGTACATACATACATACATACATACATACATACATACATACATACATACATACATACATCCATCCATCCATCCATCCATCCATCCATCCATACATACATACATACATACATACATACATACATACATACATACATACATACATACATACATACATACATACATACATACATACATACATACATACATACATACATACATACATTAACTGACTCTTAATATCAGTTGACCCATTATAATAATAAAGAAGCTGACAGTAAATAATTTGATATGCTAATACACAATTAGCTAATCTATTGACACATAAGCACAATGCATTCCAGTTGTTTGTCTGATTTCGGACACTTTATTATAAAATGGATCAATTATTATCAAAGAATTAAGGCGACAAAATAACACAAGTAAATGGTTGAAAACGTTGTAGTCACACGTTCCAAAATATCGAAATAGCTTATCCCAACCAGCATCTGTTTGATATTCTAAACCGTATGACCAGTGTTAAGAGAGATTCAATAACAGCGGTCTTACAAGGAAATAAGTGATTCATTTACAAGTTTTTAATTAGCCAAGCGCCATCTACAAAGATAGTTTTGTTTGACATTTGCATTTTTATCCTCTCTAACATCTCTTTAAAAGTTCAAGTACTCCAATGGGATAGTCACGACCTTCTGTTCAAAGCACGCACGTTGCTTCGAGATACCCTGCACGTGAACGTCGCCCCGATACGCTCTGAACATATGGCACGTTATGCAATCGCATCTGACGGTGTTGCAGGTCAAGCTACATAATTGAAAAGAATAATTGGTTTCTCTGTGACCTTATCAATTTTCGAATCACTGTAAAATGTTGTATGCGTTTTCATAACAACATCGACGTTTTATGAACAATCTCAACAAAGACTGATTAGTAATATAATATTATCTCCCTTTATAGCTCTCTCACGAGCCGTTTCAATTTGAGATTCGATAATACCTAAACCATATACACCTTGAAATATGGATAACTTACTTCATGTTTCAGACGTATCTTTTTGAAAACACGCTCTCGTCTGTTTCATTGCATACTTAGATGTTATTAAACTGTGTTTTGTTCATGACAGACTTAACCATACCATAGCTTGTATGTGTAAAGACAAAATATTTTAAACGTATGTGTTTCAACATAGAGCTATAATTATACTTGTACATTTCGTGACATGCTTAGATATACTTACAATTGTATACTCTTGACATACGTAGCTATACTTACACTTGTGTATTTCGTGCCATCCGTAGCTATACATACACTTGTATATTTCGTGACATACGTAGCGATTCTTACACTTGTATATTTCGTGACATACGTAGCGATTCTTACACTTGTGTATTTCGTGACATCCGTAGCTATACTTCGTATATTTCGTGACATACGTAATCTATACTTCGTATATTTCGAGACATATGTAACAATACTAATACGTGTAACTATACCTTCACTTGTATATTTCGTGACATACTAAGCTATACTTACACTTGTATATTTCGTGACATGCTTAGATATACGTACACGTGTATATTTCGAGACATACGTAGCTTTACTAATACGTGTAACTATACTTACATTAGTATATTTCGTGACATACTAAGCTATACTAGCGCTTATAACTATACTTATACTTCTATATTTCGTGATATACTTAGCTATACTTACATTAGTATATTTCGTGACATACTAAGCTATACTAGCACTTGTAACTATACTTACACTTATATATTTCGTGATATATGTAGCTATACTTACATTTGTAAATTTCGTGGCATACTTAGCTATACTGACACTTGCATATTTCGTGATATACGTAGCGATACTTAAATTAGTATATTTCGTGACATACTTATCTATACTAGTACTTGTAATTATACTTACACTTATATAGTTCGTGATATACGTAGCGATACTTAAATTAGTATATTTCATGACATACTTAGCTATACTAACACTTGCGTAATGCGTGATATACGTAGCTATACTTAAACATGTAACAATACTTATACTTAAATAGTTCGTGACATACTTTATTTGTAATTACTCTTACATTTGTATATTTCGTGACATATTTAGTTATACTTACACTTGTTTATTTCGTGAAATACGTAGTTGTACTAACACTTGTACGTTTCTTGACATAGTTATTCTTTCATGGTATATTTCGTGCCATACGTAGATATACTACACTCGTATATTTCGTGGCATTTATAGTTGTATATTTCGTGCCATACGTAGATATACTACACTCGTATATTTCGTGGCATTTATAGTTGTATATTTCGTGACATACGTAATCTATACTTTGTCCATTTCGAGACATGTGTAACAATACTAATACGAGTAACTATACCGACCCTTGTATATTTCAAGACATACTGAGCTATACTTATAGTTGTATATTTCGTGACATACTGAGCTATACTTATAGTTGTATATTTCGTGACATACTGAGCTATACTTATAGTTGTATATTTCGTGACATACTGAGCTATACTTATAGTTGTATATTTCGTGATATACGTAGCTATACTTTGCAAATGTCGGGACATATCTAGCAATACTAATACGTGTAACTATACCTACACTTGTATATTTCGTGACATACATAGCTATGCTTATACTTGTATATTTCGTGACATGTCAAGCTTTACATGCATTTGTATATTTCGTAACATACCTAAACGTACAGTTATATATTTTGGACGTACTTAGCTGTGCTTCTTCTTGTGTATTTCGTGACATACGTAGTTGTACTAACACTTGTACGTCTTGTGACATACTTAGCTATACTTTCATTGTATATTTCGTGACATAAGTATATATACTACACTTGTATATTTCGTGGCATAATTAGCTATGCTTACATATGTATCTGAACTTACACCTGTATATATCGTGACATACCTAGCTATACATACAATTGTACATTTCATGATATACCTATATTAACACCTGTATATTTTGTGACAAACCTAGCTATACATACTATTGTACGTTTCGTGACATCCTTACCTATATTAACACTTGTATATTTCGTGACATACTTAGCTATACTTATAGTTGTATACTTCGGGACAGAAGTAGCTATACTTGATATATTTTGGGAGATATATAACAATACTAATACGTGTAATACTAATACTCTTACATTAGTATATTTCGTGACATACCTAACTATACTTATAATTGTATATTTCGTGACATATGTAGTTCTACCTACACTTGTACGTTTCTTGACATGTTGAGCGGTTTACACTTGTATATTTTGTAACGTACTTAGCTGTGATTGTACTTGTATATTTTGTGATTTACTTAGCTGTGCTTGTACTTGAATATTTTGTGACAGCCTTAGCTGTGATTAGACTTGTAAAGTTTGTGTCTGGCTGACAGTTTCTACACCTATTGCTCACTGTGGAAAGAAGCTCTAAATACCTAAAACTCTGCTGGATTAACATAGTTTTTCTTGAGAAGTTTATTTCTATACTAATCCGTTGTCCTCCTGAGAAAGCTGTCTCGGATATTTCGAAAAACTACTCTTTCCGTATATCTTGTGAATATAAGTCGTTATTAGCTTCATGCCTCACACTAGTGCGAATTCGAACAGATCCATTATTTTTAATTCAACCTCATACAATCGCTATTCTCCTGACATGAAAACGCGATGTACTTGACGGAAATATATTAATATCAACAAATTCCATATATTGTGTTCCAGTTTCCGAATTACATATGATATGAAATAGAGCGAACCAATATATTTTTGTATTTTTGTAGTCATGACGGTTTTTTTTTTTTGGGGAAGCCCGGTGGATAATTGCATTACCTGTTATCATTTTAGATCTTGTGTAGGGCGGGGCGTTCTCACAGATAAATATATCAGGTGCAATTAACACAGGAGTGAACGTGAATTATTGAGGACTAAAAGCCCAATCATACCCAGAAAATATGCCATAATTAAACATTATTTGCCATTATTGAGAATTTAAATTATATTGCTATTTCACCTGAAATTGACATTGTGTGTTCTGAACCTGAGAAGCGAACAACAGACTAAAACTGACAAGCACTTAAAATTACTGACAGGCACTTAACAAAATTATCTGATAAATGACTGATAATATATGACTTTTGAAAGTAACAGGTGTGCTGATAAGAAATCTTCACAGGCGATCGCAATCTCTTTTTAGAAGTGTTGCCGTTATAACTTTTAATACTGACAACACAGCGTTACTGAAGCAATCTAGATAGTGAAAGACCGACAGATAGAGAAACAGACAGACAGACATACTGATAGATAGATATGTAGATGGATGGATGGATGGATGGATGGATGGATGGATGGATAGATAGATAGATAGATAGATAGATAGATAGATAGATAGATAGATAGATAGATAGATAGATAGATAGATAGATAGATAGATAGATAGATTGGTAGGTATATATATATATATATATATATATATATATATATATATATATATATATATATAATAGTGGGTTATTGAAATGTATCAGTGTGTGAGAAGTTGATATCTGAGTGACATTACCACTGATATCACCATTTGATATCGATAGAAGTGGTATTACCAATGATATATTCATTACCATTTGATATCGATAGTAGTGGTATAACACTGAAGCAATATCACCATTTATCTACATTCGTTTCTATTTAAGAAGAATATTGGCTTAACACAATATATATTTTCCATTTTTAATAAAGCTCTCTCTCTCTCTCTCTCTCTCTCTCTCTCTCTCTCTCTCTCTCTCTCTCATTTGATCGTATTTACCATCACTTTATCGCATAGGCATGAGTGTAATGCGAACCATTGAGGAATACCCAGTATAAATGTATTTACAGAATATTGACAAACGTCAAACTGACAAAAATAAATATATTTCATATTTTTAAAAAAAAATAATATCTGGCTTCTCTTGTGTATTCCCTTTTACCTAATTGTTCCTAACACAATACGACAAATAATCAAGTATGAAATTACAAATATCGCTTAAATTTAATAATAAAATACGATTAACTGGCATTTTTAACTCTCGTCACACACAAATGAATAAAACTTCAAAACCAATTTCAATTTATAAAAGTATATTCCCAATGTCTATAGCAAATATGTATGCACGGACTCCTAGGAAGACATCTTAGCATTTCAATTCGTTAAAAACTGTTATCTAACACTTGTGGTTTCAGTGTGCGATTTTAAATCAAGAGTACAGAGACAAGTTAACGAACCCTGTGATCCCTTCAAATTCGTACATGGTGTTTACTAGATATGTAGCATGTCTTAGTTTGTATTCGTTTAATAGGCTAATAAAAAGTAAGTGCTGTAGAATGTATCGTTGTCGCCCTCATACTCGCATTCAATAATAAACGCTGTGCCAACGCTTATTAAATAAATTGTCCTGGTTCTTTCTAAGAATGTTTAAAAAAATATTTGTTTTAAGATTTTCTTCAAAATCTGACCTTTTTATGAGGATACAAAAATTGCATTTATCAGAGAACATATTTGAGATGATTTGACTAATTATCAGTAGACTTCCCACATGCCTGTCAAATCTCGCAAATCGGATGGGGTGTGGTAGAAGGATGGGATGTGGGGATGGGAGATGCTCCATGATAGCATTTACTTTAGTTATAGCCACATTAATAAAACAGAATGAGTTACAAAAAAGAGAGATTCCATAATGAATAATGTTAGCGTCCTAGTTTGAATTTTTATATAACACTACAAGTTTGTTCTTTATAAAAAAAAATATGCAACTGGTGTAATTAATAAAGGACTCTTCGAAAGAATAATTTGTTAAATTTTTTAATAATTTTTGTATTGAAAATAGATTCGTTTATGTCAAAAGTTATTATTTGATATGTGAAAGAATGTTTTTCGTGATATTAAAGATTACAGTTTCTGATATAAATTTTTAAAAACAATCAAATTCGTATTCTCTGTAGCATAGTTCCCTTTATTGTGCGTAAAACTGAGATAAAATCTGTCCCTAAACACATTCATTTATTTGCTTTCTTTCGTCTTTAAGTGTACATTAACACATGCAATGCTATCAAGTGCTTAGGAGATTGAAATAAATACCTTGTCCGGAAACAAACCACAGCAGGCAAAATTTTAGTAATCTGACAGGACATGCAACCTTTGACCTAAAGTTCCGATTTTTAATAGGGTTTTTTTTTTGTTTTCTGTTGCATAGTTTTTTTTTCTTTTTATTGTTTTTTTTTAATCAAGTGTGCAACTTGAACCTCTGGAGCGGAAAAATAAAACAAGTTTATTTAGTTTAATGTGTGGATGTTAAATATGCGAAAAGGGATACAGGACGAAGTTCGCATTGCACGGAAATGGATGAATGAAATTACTTTTTAAAGAACACATCATACCAATTTTAGATTGCCTTGTAAATAAATTACTTATGTACTACATTAATTAATAATAAATTCATTTTTTGTCTTAAAATTAAAATCATGAATAATAATAGATCCGTTCAGAAAATTGAATATATGATGAATCGATCATTAGTTTCGATAGGTGGACGAGACGGTGGCATATACT
The DNA here is from genome assembly GCA_030141615.1 of Unio pictorum. Classification (NCBI taxonomy): domain Eukaryota; kingdom Metazoa; phylum Mollusca; class Bivalvia; order Unionida; family Unionidae; genus Unio; species Unio pictorum. The sequence goes on from JARLTB010000312.1 coordinate 3,785,060, forward strand.
TAAAAAAATATTAATTTCTTCATTTCTTGACATCAATATAGAAAGTATATATTGTACATAGTCATGTTTTAAAACAGATCATACCCCTGAAGTCGATATTTTTGGAGGCAAGAGAATTTATTGAAATCTAAATCGATCAGGTGGCCTAAATGGCTAGAATCGCCGCGAATGCGGGAGGGCAAAGTTCTAACCGGGTCATGCAAATTACTTATAATAAGGGTACTAGAAGCTGCTTCAAAATGAGACTGGGTGGGGACATGATGCTATATGTCCCCAGTGTGCGAAATCACTATAAACTACCACACCGCAGACATCGTAGCGATATGACGATTCATTGTTAAAACTACGTTAAAAATGTAAATCACACAAGCACACACACACACACACACACTAAATCGATATGTGATATCATTATTACTGTTTATTATATTTGTATATGAAAATATATAATTAATTTTCGATATTAGAATTATATTATGACATGATACATTTTGTTCTCAACAAATCACCTTGAAAGAGAGTAAAAAGCATTTTTATAAAGAGTCATTATTCATGATTTTTTAAAAATATTAAATGTTCTACAAATCACTCTGGAACAAAGACATCATTCCCCCAACTGCTGAAGTTATTGATTGCAAGGAACAATTAATGTTTTGCCAGGCCTTTAGTTATATGACATTCGGCACCGTAGATCAAATACGAAACAAAGATAGAATTTCAAAACTTTTAAACTGATTCAAAGAGTAGTGATATTACAAGCTGCAAATTTGAACAGTACTTTTTTAAATTTTATTTGGATTCTAATTGTCTCATTTATTGTTTTTAAAAAGCGTAAGTAGCCTGCGGAGTTTTTGTTTGCTGTCTGACTCCATTTTCAAATTAAGCGCGTCGCATTTCAGACTTGTTGAACATGATTTTGTTATAACGACGCACGGCACGTGAAACATACTGCACTCCCATCTGGCGGTGTTGTTAGTAAATGTCAGAACACTACCTGGCGGTGTTTTCGGTAAATGTCATGACACAAAATCGTCTTTTCCAGGCTTAGATGTAATTTCAATATGACCTGCTCTTGAATATAATTTTGTACATTTAAATGGAATTCAGAAAATATTTCCAATCTTTCTAATTAGAGCTCATTGATGGGCCAATACATGTAGAATAACGACGACAATGGTCGTGAATAGATATGACTTCTATAATTTGTATTCGATGTACTTGTTGCTCGTTCCACTTTTTAGGAAATAAAAGTACCATAGACTCAACATTGTAAAGTAATAACTTTACACTTTACAACACGTTGATTTTACGTTCCATTATCGTCATGTATAGTATATATATCCATTTATCTCAACATTTATCTGATCTGACATGAAGATTTGGTTTTGTGCCGACGATGTACAAAACGCCAAACAAAATATTCATGATAAAATTCCAGTAAGATCTCGCTAAAAATCATCTTTTATTCCAGTACATAAACAATAACGGTATTAATTAAGGTGCTGATGACGAAATAACACCTCAGTTACTCGATTGAGACACTTGTGATTTTTGTCATTATTTTAAACTGGTTATAATAACGTAATAAATTATAAATCACTTCCACTTTATTTCCTGTATTGTTCATTAATTACATATTTCGTAGACTCTTGACTCACAGCATGCTGTTTAACGTCTCCTTTGTAACCCATTAGACTGAAATTATAATTTTCTACCTTTCCGCATTTTTATATTTAATTATGTTATAATTGAATGTATTTGTGTGACGAAAATAACGCAGACGATTGCAAGTAAATATGGCTTACCGTACTGAAAATGTTCCCCACAGGTAAGCATCTCACGGGACTAAATAACTTTAATAAACAGGAAAATTAATTCAGTAAATGAACTGTGATAACCAATATAATATCAACGTGTAACCAATTTTATTATCGCGTTCATTCCCTTTTAATTATATCTAAAATTAATGAATTAAGTATTTAGATAGAATAATTTGAGATTGAATAAAACGAACAACTGGCTAGGAATTTCAAGTCTTTTAATGGAATTGCCTTAGCTCTTTGAAGTTTGTTTTCATTAATTATTAAAACCTGGTTCTGTCAAAAGATTTAAAAACTAAATGATAACAAGTAGTGTTAGTAATACTGAATCACAATCGAAGAAGCAATTGAAAAGTGTTACATTTTTATCAATATTATCAGGGTTGCGGACAAATTATGACAACTAGGGCAAATTCCGGAGGCCAAAAACTGTTAGAAGACACGCCGTCCTGAAGAGGCTTTTTTCCGGGGGGGGGGGGGGGTCATTCATTGGAGCCTACTGGAGAATTTTTCCTGAAGCCACAAATCCTGTCCACGGGCTTGAACATTATGTACAGTTGTGTCTTATGGAATCAATATAATTTCAAAAATAACTGACTTTGTGGAAGAAATTACTGTTGTTGTCAATATTTCGATAGTATAAACAAGATGACATGATTACGCATTGCTTCGCTCTTCTTAGTGTAAAGTTTATTTTTAAAAAAATGCAATGATACGTGTTATATAGTTTGACAAGAAATAAAATTTGGTATCAAGCGTAGCACAGTCCACCCTGTGGTAATCCATGTCCGAAACATTTCATTTGAGATGTACGAGGATATTGAGCAGTTCTGAATATGTTGCTCTGCGTGTTTCGTTTCGTTGAACATGTCAATAACTTTAACGTCAATCAATAGACAAAATCATGTTGTATGAAATAATCTGCACGTATTCAGCACGTATGAAACCTGTAGTAATTCGAGTATTTGAGTATGACGTAATATAGGTAAATGACATAGATAAGTCCGAGAAGGAGATCAATTCCGTTTCTGAGTAAAGAGCATATTGTCAAATTAAACCACTGTATAAAAAAATACTCTCTTACTGATATCAAGGGTACTCTATGAAACTGATATCATCGATAATCTCCAACTTATATCAAGGGTACTCTCCTACTGATATCAAGGGTACTCTCCTACTGATATCAAGGGTACTCTCCAACTGATATCAAGGGTACTCTCCAACTGATCAAGGGTACTCACCAACTGATATCAAGGGTACTCTCCTACTGATATCAAGGGTACTCTCCAACTAATATCAAGGGTACTCTCCAACTGATATCAAGGGTACTCTCCAACTGATATCAAGGGTACTCTCCTACTGATATCAGGGATACTCTCCTACTGATATCAAGGGTACTCTCCTACTGATATCAAGGGTACTCTGCAACTGATATCAAGGCCGATTTTGACAAAGTTTACGAATTTTATTCTATATCATATACTACAACTCTGATGTGGTTTCATTCTTTTGGGGATGTTTCATACACTATTTTATTCGTGAGTGATAAACGGGTGCTGTGAAGGAGGCAACTGATGAACATGTGTAAGATATTTCTATTAAGACGGGCATTAATTCAGCCATTGTTTAATTAACATAATGAAGAATCATCTAACGCTCTAGATATGTCTTACATAGTTGACGGCTAATCAAAGATAGACCAGGGTTGAAATCGCAAAACGGCTAGCTACAAAAAAAAATGTTTAGGATTTTTTTAAAAGTAGCTTTAACATTTTTTTCAGTCATATCGCTACAATGTCTGCAGTGTGGCAGTTTATAGTGATGTTAGAGCACTGGGGCATCATGCTACATGTCTGCGTAATTGTTACCACGTTTTTCTTTTGCAACATTCACAGTCACATTATCCTGACACCAGTCCTACCAGTCCTAACACTAACCTCTTAAAGCTGAGCGTCAAGCGAGGCAGCTGTTAGTGCCATTTTTTAAAAGTGTTTTGTACGACTCGGCCGGTGATTGAACCCACGACCTCTCGCTTCCGCGGTGTACGCTCTAACCACTAGGCCACCGGAGCGGTCTTTTAACAAGTGAGAATAGTTCTTGTTTCACATCACACACACTCTCTCTCTCTCTCTCTCTCTCTCTCTCTCTCTCTCTCTCTCTCTCTCTCTCTCTCTCTCTCTCTCTCTCTCTCTCTCATCTTGACAATGTATGCAGCTGCTAAGTTTTGCAAAATACATTTTCGTGGAATTACGGCCAATACTGCAACATTCATAAAGTATCATGCTACACAACACTTCAAGTTCCACATCACTTCTGAAGAAAGAATTATTACCAAATTACATTTACAGTTCTTGTCTGACTACATTGCTTCAGATAAGCACGCAGCGTTGCGTAGTTTAAATCAGGGCTCAACGACCCGTATTGACTTTTGTCCAGCTACAATTGAAATTGTCGTCTGCTCTGAGTCGCATCTTATCTTTATTACTTTTCAAATAGATTTACCGTTAATACCATACCTGGAGAGAAAATGCACTTCGAAGGGGAGATTATGTATCATGATTGACGGTGGTCTGATTGACCGTGGTCTCATACCTTAGGAAACTGTCTTATATGTCAATAAAAACTATTTGTGTTGTTACCAAGCATTCCATCATTTGACTATTAATACGCATGATAAGAGAACGAAAACATTGTTCTGATTTCTTATTTCACCAATAGTTTTGATCCCCACGAAAAAATAATAGGAAAAGAGGAGAGAATAAAAGAAACACATTAAGAAGACAGAAACAGAATGAGGTTTTCAATCAAATACTATTTCAAGGTGTATAATTTTGTGCTAGTTGCTACTGATGATCAGTTATTTGAACATAAGTTTGTTGTACTTTTTCATAAACGGTTTCTACGAAGAAGAAAAAACTGTTCTTCACGTTTGATTGGGAATGTTGCAAAAGAAAAACGTGCTAACAATTACTGGTGACACGACACCTTCTGAATATCCATGGAAACTTTTTGTGTCAATGGATGTAAAATGATTACTATACGGTACATTCCTTATTCAAAAGGGACAGTTTTCATGCCATATTCAAACGGGACAGTTTTCATGACATATTCAAACGGCACAGTTTTCATGCCATATTCAAACGGGACAGTTTTCATGCCATATTCAAAAGGGACAGTTTTCATGCCACATTCAAAAGGGACAGTTTTCATGCCATATTCAAACGGGACAGTTAACACCTCTTATTCAAAAGGGACAGTTTTCATGCCATATTCAAAAGGGACAGTTAACACCTCTTATTCAAAAGGGACAGTTTTCATGCCATATTCAAACGGGACAGTTAACATCCCTTATTCAAATTGAACAGTTTTCATGCCTTATTCAAATGGAACAGTTAACACCCCTTATTTCATTGAGACAGTCTACAGTCCTTTTTCTATGGGAACAGTTTTCACACATGATTCAAGAGGGACAGATACCATTTCTTATTCAAACGGGACGGTTAACATCCCTTATTCAAATGTTTTAGTTTACATTCGTTATTTAAATGAGACAATAAATTACCTTATTATGTTGGGACAATTTTCCACGACTGAGTGCCATCCGTTTTTAATGTATCTTTCATTGCGTGGCGCTGTAAACACTAAACACACGTATATATTAGGGAGAAAATTGTAGGCATATACAATTTGCATTGTATTAAAAAAATAAAGATAAAAAAGAACACTGTTTTACCTTTGTATTGCTATCTGGACAACATAGAGACTATGCTTCGTATCAGAATCATTTGGACTATATATTATACAGTTTGTAATCTGATAAAAACATCATTTTTGGAGTACATCTTATACAGTTTGTAATCTGATAAAAACATCATTTTTGGAGTACATCTTATACAGTTTGTAATCTGATAAAAACATCATTTTTGGAGTACATCTTATACAGTTTGTAATCTGATAAAAACATCATTTTTGGAGTACATCTTATACAGTTTGTAATCTGATAAAAACATCATTTTTGGAGTACATCTTATTCAGTTTGTAATCTGGTAAAAACATCGTTTTCAATTTATCCCCATGCCTTAGATATATCTTTATAAAACTAATCAGGCATACCGTTTTCTTTTTCTTTTTTGGTTGCCTATCATTAGCTTGCCTTTTAGTATGAAATGATGAAATACGTCTAGCATATGTAACGCTACGCTCAGAGCTACATCGAATTCTGCTGGTGTAATTTCTTTGTCATTCCCATCTCATTGCAATAGTTTCCAATAACCATCATTTGTAAAACATTTAATCTGCCTTAGTTGTTTTATCTCATTTTTCATATTACATTAAACTTGTTTGTGAAACAATTACAGATGGCTGCCAGAAATAATATGCATCTTTCAGCTCAGGAAACTGACTGACTGAGTTACTTCCCTTCCACTGTACACTTCAATAAAAATGTTTGCGCATTGTATTATACAATTCTTTCTTAGATACATTATCGGATTGAACAGCATTGCATCGTCGAACATATGTTACTATTTTCTCACATAAAATCACGCGGTTTTCTAAATTGGCACAGGGTTGTAGTGGAGGAAGAACCCTTAAACACTCCTGGAGGAACCACCGAACCAAGGGAATCAACTGGCAACCTCTTTTACATAACCACAATAACGAGCCAGGGACTCAAACCCATGCGGAGAGAAGTGAGATATCGGTGATCGATAAAGGCGAGTGCCTTACACCACTCAGCCTCCTGCAACCCCGTGTCAGAAACAGAAATTTAAAAAAAATCTTTTTGTTTAGTTTTTGTTTGAGGTTCACAACACCAATATGGCGATTCACACAAATTTTTATTACGTCATGAAAACTTTCATTCGTTTTATTGTTAGATAATTTACCGTTTGCAACCATTTGTGAATATTAGGTGAATACGAAAATATTCAACGGTTAAAGAAATAGTGGAGAAAGGTAATGACGTTTCACAAGCAGTACTAATACAAATATAAACTCCAAAAGGGTTGGTGTCAAAAATGAATTCATGGTCTCACGTCGGTCACCATAATCCAAGAAACCACGTGTATCCAAAAATAACCTTGATACTTAAGATATAATTTAGTACAATTTGAAAGTTTGTACAACATAATGACAATTCCAATTAATGTTGTCAACAAGCAACATTTTTAATAATGGTTTGGCATTTAAAGAATTTCTTTTTGCTGATTGCATAGGTGAAAATCTTTAATTATTTTATTTTTGTGAAGTTTTGCAGAAAAAGTACCGATCCATTTTACCGAATGTACCAATTTCACAAGTTTTCTAATAATATATATCTAATAAATACAAAACGATCCGTCCCATTAAATATCTGCAAGAGTTAGATGATTGCGTAGCAGTGACAGTGAGGAACAAATTTATTTTAAGGTACCTAAACTGAATATAATTATCTTAGAAATCAAGATCTGTCTTTATTAGAGACTACGATCCAGCCCTGTTTGTTGGAACCAATCAAGCTAGGAAGTTTCAAAACCAAATAGAGTATTTAATCTGGGCATTTTGATCAAAGAAATTAATGGTGACATTTCTGAGAGGCGGTATCTGTGCAGTATAGTTCCTGACATTTCTTAAACTCATTCTCCTTTGGCAATTTGTTTCGTTAATTATCCATTGTGTGGCCGCTTGAATGGAAATATCAAATCACCCAGCATGTTGGACACATGTTTAATATATCTTCATTCTACGTATGTGAATTAATCAGCATTTTCTATGAAAGTACTTTACATTTTTTAACGTGAGATTATATGTTCGTCGTTGAGTTTTTATCGAAGTATAAATTTTACCTGATCACTTAGAAACTAACTCTTAATATTGACTTTGTGAGTTATTTAGTAAACGTCACACTTTGACAAATGGCCAAGAATGCTTATAATTCCAATCTTCCCCACGTGTGTCGTCAAATGGGCGGATTCAATGAACAACAAAACTTTTTTCTGGGTGCATCGGTTTTTCCTTGATTAACCTCTTCACATGGCGCCAGAATAACTATCCATAACTTTGCTATAAACTGTGGTCATTGACCCACTGCTTGTATCTCCGATTTGGCACTCAGTGTGTGAATGACCTTTGGCTCACGAAGGTGACGTTGTCCGTATACAGTCACAAAACAAGAGTTGATTAGGGTCATAGTTAGAGTAGTTATCTTTTTATTGCCTAGAATTCGTTGTTCTTTTTTTCTCTGGATTTCTGTCTTTCAGTGAAAATATGTGTCCATTATTAATGTCATAAGCGACTATTATGTGTTTGTTTTGGATTCAGAGATGAGTGCAGGAAGGGCTGTGCGATTCCAATGCTGAAACACCTAATCGAGATTTTATCATTTTATTTGGAATTGTAAATTGTTATTTTAAATCATATGGGGAGAGGAGGTATTGTTATAATAGATTTGCTACAGACATAGCTTGATCGAACGTTCATTGGAGACGGATTGGAAACCAAACGCAATCCCAAGAATGTACACGTGTAAAATATACCAGATCAATATCACGTGAACGTTTGAAGTCAGTCGAATTGCACAAAACTGCAATTATTGTAAATTTTTCCTGAACTGATTCCATGAAAGGATATATGTATTACCTTCTCTTTTATAAACCGATTGTAGACTTCTTAAAAAGATTAATTTCCATCTCAGTAACGTTATTTGTCAATATATGTCTTTATTAATCAATATTCGATATTCTTTTTTTATTAATGCCTCGTAAAGTTCTTTGTATCGGGTTTCTAAATTTGTATTGAGTTTATCGTTTGAATAGCATAAAAAATGTATTTTTCGTACCTTTCGTTTGCACTTCACCAAAGCAAAGAAATATTTCGTGGGAAGCAAATTTTGACAACATAAACTGTAGTAAGAAAAGAAAAAGGAAAAAAAAACAGCAATGATCGTAAAGGTTTAAGAGAGCTTAGATTTTGGAAAGGCAATAAAACATACAGTTAAAAAATTATATCTAATACAAAGGAAAATGGATTCTAAATTAAACATCCACGTCAGGAAATATACAGTTAAGTTTGCATCATATTCATCGATTACTATATGATTACGTTAGAAAAGATACAACCACATGTACATCGTTTCCAAGATTGCATATTGACAATGAAGGAGATGTGATCCCTTTCGTGTAAGGTTATTGTCCTTTGAAGTAATATTTATTAATCAATAGCTACACATTATTTTTTTTATTAAAAAAATCATTTCGATTAACGATTAATTAAATACCAGGTTATAGACTAAATTATTTATAAAGACAAACGAAGATTTATAATTTTTAAAATGTTTTTTAGTTTATTTATTTTTATTAGAGTTTTTGCAGTTGAAACCATTGTGTGATGAATTAAAATTATAAGTAAACACGTATAATTGTATTACATTCAATATAAGATTTGCCGTATGAGCCTCCATTTAAATGAAACGGTATTGGAAAAGCATTAACATTTTCCGCGAAGAAAGAAAAGGACATCGTTTATATCCTTGTTAATGTGAAACGTCGCCTTTCAGTTTCTTTTAACAAAGTTCCGAGATAACAGCATGCATATCATTACGACCATATTCATTTCTCTGTCAGGCACACGTGCTCATTGAGGAAAACGTCAATTACAGAAAAGGAGACAGCTTGTGTCTAATTTTCCCAGTTATTGTCACGCGCTAAACTACATTACTTCTGGAATGAAATGTTCAGAAGCCTACAGCCATGTAACTAGTCATTACTGAGACGAGGCTCTGGAAAATACCCGGATAATTTTCAGAAGCATAAACGTGTGATTATTCAACACTGTCTTTTACTTTGAGTCTGGTCTGGTTTCTCTCGGTAAAGGAAAGGATGCGCCCGAGTAATAATGTAAGAAAATTCTTCTGACTTTTGTTTAAACATCCTTTCAAAGAAACAGAGACTTAATCGGGATTATTTACTCCATCCTTGTAGTCGATTTGATACGTTTGAATTATAATAAAAGCTTTTCGATGACGATGATTAAGCTCAAAATACAAAAATAATTGTTTTTTTTTAAAAATGTAACAATATAATCAGGGAAGGTCGATTCAGAAGATAATGTTCGCTTTGAGGAAAGTTGATTTCAAGAATATGTCACTGAGTTTAACGCACAAGCTCGTTTAAATAAAAGTCACAGCTGTGCTAGACTCCCCCGTACCCCGTTTTATAATGTTTCAGAGATTGTTATTCCTAATGAGCACTTATTAGTTCTAGAAATTAGGGCAAATTTTATGACAGAAGTGGTAGTGAAGCTGGAACATTGTTTAATCACGATTGAAATATACCCTTATTTTTACGCAAACACCTATAAATGTTTCTCTAATGGTGCATTTTTTGAAGACTCAGTACGTCTATTTATTGGGATTTATTTTCGATTTCTGACAGTGCGTTTCAAACAATCAAAACATCTGAAATGTCAAACAATTTAGGACAGTGATGTTTGCTTATCTTTACAATTCATTTAATGCTTACATTTGTGTACTGTTTCACATCGGAGACTGTTTTTTTTATTTATTTTTTAAAAAAAACGAAGGAATTTGTATTTACTTTACCACATTTCTTCTGTCACTTGATGTAGTGAAGAATGATCGGAATGAGTTAAGAGTTATCACAGAGATGTCAGATCCGATAGTCATTAGACCGTAACATCGTTAATGTAAAGAATTTAATGTTTGTGAGTTTTGCTTTATTAATTTGCGTATATCTGCATTCAAACAGGTCATGTTAGTACAGTAAATAACAATGTACACGATTCATTTGGACGAGATTACCATAATACCTGAAAACTAATTTTGTTGTTTTCAGTTTGTTTAAGGTAGTTTTTACTTAGTGAATTCCAGAAGTAGACAGTAATCGGAGTTATATTTTAACTTCACTTACTTCACATGAAAGACGCGAATTCTATTTTCGTGATCTGATAATAATTAGCCATTACAATTTAAATATTGTAGTTAGTTTCATATGAAACGATCTCACGTGATATATGTAACTCAAATACACCATATATATATATATATATATATATATATATATATATATATATATCATCATCATCATCATCATCATCATCATCATCAGTCTCTGATCTAGCGTGGTCGTTGAGATACTGTGCTGCTGAACATCTGACCAGTTCCTTCCACTTGTCTCAATCATGTGCCAATGCTTATGTCTCCGCAAAACTTTCCTGGTCCATTCTGTGATGTTGTCACTTCACTTTTTTCTCTGTCGACCTCTCCTTCTACCACCTTGGACACTATATATATATATATATATATATATATATATATATATATATATATATATATATATATATAACGAGTTGTGTGTGAAGAGAGGGAGAGACATTTGGATTTGTAACGTACTTTTAAAACCAAATCAATCATATCGCCAAAATGTTTGCAGCGGGACAGCTTATAGTTATGTCTAGCACTGGGACATCATGCCGCATATATGTAGCATAATGTCCCACTCAATCACATTATCCTGACATCAGGCTGACTAGTCCTAACACTAACATTTTAATGCTGAGAGAGAGAGAGAGAGAGAGAGAGAGAGAGAGAGAGAGAGAGAGAGAGAGAGAGAGGGGGGGGGCGGAAGAGAAAACAATAGGCTAGACATAATTATTGAATTTTAACAATATATCATACGTAAGGGCAAATATAATTTTCTTAATGGGGAAGGACAGTAGTTTATTGGATCATATTGGAGATATCGCTTTTTCGCTACTGTTGCAATAACATTTTCTCTCATACTGATTAGATTTCAATATGTCATTATGAAATAAATAACAAAATATATCATCATTCTGAATCATTATCATCTTAACCCTAGTGAATTTTGTCATGAACTGTCACAAAAAATTTAGTTTCGTTTTTCAGTCTACACAATCGGCAGCTGAAAATAGTATTGTCATTCAAATTGAGAAATAAAGTTAGTCCCTCTTGCCTTTATCAATTAAAAAAAAAACGATCTGTACAGAATTTACTTAATTTTCATGATCACAAATAATGGATCGTACATCATAAAAATTTATTTGCTGTTGTCTAAATAAGCTTAATTGGTCAAAAACAATAGACGTGAACAATCAATTTATTTTTGGATCTCAAATTGATTAATTATTACACACTACACGTAAGTTTATGACATAAAAAGATATTCTTAATTTAAAAGGTTAAATACCTGAGCTGTTATCATGATGAATATTCATAAGGCTTTCATAATGTCTTCTCTGGTAAATACAAATATTAAGTAAATCTACCAAACACCGCAAACGAAGATTGCATTTTGAAGGACAAAGTTACTAATTAAAGTAACCTAGATTATTTAACAATTGCATTAGAATGAACGGAGCGATGTTTAACGCTCAGATAGTTTCTTCAAAAAAGAACTTCGCTCTCTTGGATTGTCAATTTCAGGATTCACTGATCTATTTTGTCAAATCCAGAATGCAACTATAAATAGAGCCACACGTGTGTCACTGAAATAACATAAATATTTTACGGTCATATTTTCCATTACGAATCAGCATCTGAAACCGACAACTCTCCATCAATCATTGAGCGTCTATTAGCCAAGCATCATATTGTCAGCGAATCATATTGCTTAATGGATTACCTGAACTTTATTGATTTGAATTAGCATTGCTGCACTAGGTAGTTAGGAATTGTAATTGGTAAATTCTGACTGGAAGTAGTAATTACCTTTGTATTGTACATGTTTTTGGAATGGCTATGTAGCTTTTTTTAATAATGGCATTCTGTATTCCTTTTAAACATTTACCCTTTGAAATCTTGGCGTGAATTGAAATTCGTATAAATAGGTTCGTGCTATCCAAAAAGACCATAGTGTGAGATTCTTTGATGAAATAACGAAATATCTGGTTCCATGTGCTGCGACATTTCGTGAAAGATGTACTGCTTTAATACAAACCTTCCTAAATCTTACAATACATAAGGGGGTAAAATGATCGTATAATACTCAGGGGGATAAATGACAGGCAACACAATTAAATAAACATCTCAAGCTTTACTTCATTTATTTTAGCTACCACTCGTTACATGTATATCCTTCTAGAATTAAGTATTAAAGGTCAATTACAAACGTAAGCAAATTTCGAACTGCCTACACACACATACTGAGCTTGAACAATTTGGGATGGTGGTGGTGGTGGAAGGGTAATAATGAATGAAACTATTATATTTTAACGTCATTTGATTTTACGACTTTACCCAAGCTAGGTTTCGTACAATAAAGTATTTAATACAACAAAGTACGTCATCATTTTTAGCAGATCTTGAGGAAAATTAATTCATTCAAATGCCGCCTGCAACGCTCGTTAAATTGCCGCCTGTAAACGACTGCAAACATTTGTTAAAATTACGTGATTGATCGACTCTTTCAACCTTTTTCCTCGTCATTTAAACACATTGCAATATACAAAATATAGACGGGGCCTTTTCAGCGTAGATCTTAAATATGAAATGTAACATTACAAATAATAGCAGAAATGTTCATAAATCATTTACCGGAAGTGCCACTTTGATCCTTTCTCTGTTTACCGGAAGATTTTGATAAATTTCAAAAGTCACCCAACATTCTTTTAAAGACTCGTATTTTATCTTAACTTTGGTTGAAACTTAAGTCCAGTGTGTAATTATTGGTTAGATGCATACCCTCTTAAAGGTCATGACCTCTTGTAAATGAGTACTATTTAAATGATATTAAATGTCGTATGAAGGTCATTCTATTCTCCATAAGTAATTGGCATTCCGAAGCAAATAACTGGAATCGGAAGCAAATTTAAAAATGATATACAGTGGGGGGGGGGCAAGACTATAAATCATATATTCAAAGGTATTCAGTTGGTCATGACAATATGTAGAACGTCCAGTTTTCTAGGGAACCGGCTTTGCTCAGTGGTTAAGAAACAATGGTTTTAACCGGAAGGGTGCCGATTGAACTACCTCCATCGGCAGGGACGTCATTGCAATTTTTTCAGGGTGTGTGGACAAATATTGACGGGCATTTTAATTTATTTTCGTATATTGGCTACAGCAATTTTACAGCACATGCAAATTCGGGGAGGGGGGATGCCCTCCGTCCGCCTGCCTTGTCCAAATGAAGTCCCTGTACATCAGGTCAGTCGGAATCATCTATCCTAGAATGTAATTGGTCAAGGTACTGTAGTGTTCTTGCTTAAATATGATATAATCTTCATAGTGGTGATGCGAACTAAGTCAAAGACAGAATCAAACCAATTCAACCCTACCACATTTTTCACTATGTATTCAATAGTTGCGGTGCGGTAACAGCAAATAAATAAAATAAATAAATAAATAAATAAATGAATAAATGAATAAATGAATAAATGAATGTTTTACTTCGACGAAAATACAAAATGTATTAATAGTGACTAATGTATGATAAACAATACCAAATATTTAAACATGGCGGCCGGTGTAGCTGGTAGAGGAAACTCCCTGGGAAGAACTACATACTCACTGGAGATTACTGAAAAGCTTTCTCATATACCCGATCTCGAGACTCGAACCAACGGGGAGAAAGTTGAAATGTCAGTGATCGGTAAAGAAGAGCACTTTAATGATGTTATGGAAATATGTACTGAACAAGTGCGTGTTCGATTTATTATTTATTTATGCTGTAAAAAAAAAAAAACAACATAAGCGAGATAGAACAAATGAATGATCTGCCTCTATAGCAAAGTTGCCATCCAATTTGTTCCGCACCAGTCGCAATTTTTGTATAACTAAAACGGAAATGTTTGGCGTGGTATGCATTTGCCATTAGTTGATTGCCAACTTCTCCCATATATGTGGCATTTGATCATATCATACGATTTATATTATTCAATCAAGTCTATTTGGCTCCGTGTTATATATATATATATATATATATATATATATATATATATATATATATATATATATATATATATATATATATATATATATATATATATTGTAATAAATTTGGAGTATGTGTATTTGACAGCATCCCGTTTTTAATTTGTGCGAGTATTTGGTCTTCGGTGCCATGGAAACATTACTAGCCCGAAATAGTTAGCCAGTTAGTAGGAGCAAACATCACAGAGCCGAGTGTTAGTGAATTTGAACCATGCTGGGGTCGTTAGTAGTGAATTTGGGTACAAGCCGAATGACTGTCCCTTTTTGTAACATAGTTCATATTAAAATTCCGCGGTGTATAAAAGTGATGTGATTGAAATGGCAGTATTTATGGGGGGAATATAATGGAATCAATAAGTTGGAACTTGGTAGGTACCGTTTATGTGTCCATAGTGGAAAATGGGCGTATGTATATGAGCGTGATACGCCGGAAATTCTGTGGATTGACTGGCCTAGGGTCGCGCAGTTAAATATTTCCCAGTTAGTAAGGGAATACTAGTGGAATTTCTATGGCATGACGGGCTTGCGGTACGGAAATAGGATGATAAAGAAGAAAAACCATGCTAAGGTGCGGTTAATGGGCAAGTTGTCTCCTCTGGGTCGCCAATTGATTAGAGCAAAGATTATTAATTATAGCAGACACGTCTTTCTTTCCATTTTACAACTCAAGTTATATGGAAGTCTTTGGAAATTTGGGGAAAACATATGACTTCCAGCGTGACTCGCGCCAGGGTTTTGACACCGCTCGGTCAAGTGAATACCCCTGTGCGTGTAACAATATATATATATATATATATATATATATATATATATATATATATATATATATATATATATATATATATATATATATGAAAAGTTATTTCAAGACCATCTGTATCTGGACTTTGTCGCGAATAATGGATGGATGGGTATCGTCTGTTCACACTGTCTGATCAATATAAAATGTGAGGTGATGGGTTTTTAACATCGGAATAACATAAAATATGATGTAAAATATTGTTATGCAAACTTCAAAATATTTTGAGAACCTGTCATGATTGGATCTTTTTCATTCCTTGGTATTGTATTTGTTGCATCTGTTAACCGTACACGGAAAATATGTTATTGTAGAAAATATAAAGGTCAATTGTTTTGTGATTTTTCTTCTTTTTTTTTTTGTTGTCGAAAAGAGAAATTTCTGTAAATGCTGAATTAAAAACTTATCTTCATAGACTCATTTATGTAGTGTTCTCAAACATTATAACTGTTCCTTACACATCACTGGGCTGTCTGCTTAAGCTCAAAGTTTGAGGTTTTACATATTGTCCTGTACGACATGCAACTTGGATTTTAATTTAATTAAGTTGTTGCTCGTCCTCACTCACCTTAATCACATTAAGAATAATGCCACTCTCACCTGACTACATAGTTCGTGAATATGATTATTATGTTACCTGCGGTGTACGGTGCATGTTTTTATACAGGGAAAGGCACTTATCTTAACAGGTGTATACATACATGGTTGGCAGGACGTTTCACTTTGTATTTGGTCTTCGAGGATTAGCATGATGTGCTCAAGATTTGCATTCACGTTTATTTGTTCCCGAGACGAGATTAATGAAATTTGTATTGGTGTATTCAATAACCGTACACAGTAATAGATAAGTTTAGAAATAATCAACTTGTCATACTGCGATACACATTACTTTGGTCATATAAAAAAAAATGTTCATATAAAACTACAAAGTAACAAATCAAGGTTTATATAACATTATAAAGTAACAAAAATTATCCGTTTAACAAATGGTGAATCTCTTAATAAGTACAGACAGCAAAGACTTTCGAATAATTCACTTTTCTGGAAAAAGGTACATTACTACATAACATTTAGACCTAGCTAGGTTTTATTTGCTATACTTGATATTTATATTACTGGTCTATATTGATTGACATTATTGACGTTGGTCAGGACCTAGGGGACATGATTATAAAAAAAAACACATTAGCTTTCTTTCATTTAAAAAAGCAAAAAAGAAAATCCAATGAATGGCACTTGTAGTTAAACCAAAAGACATATGGTGAACCAGAAAATTATTGCGTTAATTTTGTGCGTTGTGTGTGTGTTTCTATATATATAAACACAAAATTTGTTCTCCAGTCCAACATACCTATCCAGCCTCACCCATGTATATACACTAGCTAGATCCTTACACTCTTCTTCTGAATATCGTATACTCATTGTTCCCAAGGTGAAAACAATGTCATATGGACAACGTTCGTTTGCACACAAGGGCTCGGCGACGTGGAATGAATTGCCCATTGAAATTAGACACAAAGACACAGTGGTCCCTTTTAAGAGTGATCTTACGACTCACCTGTTTTGACTGCAGGGACAAACTTAGTGACCTAATCATGTTTTGTATCTTATATGTTTTCAGCATGTTTTTATGTTTTCCAATTTCATTGGTTTTGTCATTTGTTGTTCTGTAGTGTAGTCATATCATTATTGATGGTGTAAAGCGCTTAGAGCTTCGAAAGATTAGGCGCTATACAAAGTCCTCATTATTATTATTATTATTATTATTATTATTATTATTATTATTATTATTATTATTATTATTATAAGGAACAACATACGCAGAAATATGAAGTGAGATAGAAAAATAATTTGCACCAAGCAAGACACGTTTTAGCTGTTATAGTTGTTGTTGGTTTTAACGCCAATTATCAGCACACTATGGTCTATACATGGCGGCAAGTATCAATGGTAGAGGGAGAACCTTGGAAAACCCCAGGAAAGAACCACCGACCCTCGAGAAGCTACTGGCAAGTTTTCTCAACTTACCCACATTGGCCGAATCTGAGACTACAAGAATATGTTTCGTCGTAACGGTATGTGCACACTTTAAATGGGATATATCTACAGGTTTCATAATATTAATGATACATAGTTGCAGTAGCCTGTCGACAAGATAAATTACATTTTTCGGTTACGAGTCATTTCAAATGTAACGTAAATGCTTTGGTGTTGTTGTTGTTGTTGTTGTTCTTTAAGCCTATTATAGTGCTTAAAATATTGATTATTTTTTTTATTCAGTATGAAATGTCCAAACGGCAATTAATACCGGCGAAAATCCATTAAAATTTGAGCGTTGGGGAATTTCGTTTGTATTATATGACGATGGATCAGGCCCTATGAATGATATTCAAGTTACGACAAACTGTCCAAATGGAGAGAGAGAGAGAGAGAGAGAGAGAGAGAGAGAGAGAGAGAGAGAGAGAGAGAGAGAGAGAGAGAGAGAGAGAGAATTTGATGGCCGGCAATTCTGCTAAATAAAGCTGAAAAATTACTTAGATCAACTATAGATATTTTAAAATATTTTAATTACGTCCTGTGCTTCGTTATTTCGCTTAGTTTCTATTCCACGCTAATTGCTAATTTCATTACCCAAGTACGTGAATGCCTGAGCGTTAAATGCGAACAAGACGAAAAGCAATCTTTCATGTTTAAATCATAAGTGTCTTATATTGGTTTAATCAATGTTAATAACAACAGAATGTCAAAAAGAAAAACAGCCAGCTTATCAATTTGCAAATTTGATTGTGAAGAACAATAAAAGGTAAAGAACTACATTTTGTAGCGGAGGACAACACACAGTTACCCGGAGCATATCTTAACTTTTGTTCAAAGGACAAATATGTGTACTGGTATGTGAGATAAGTAAACTATATGTACAGTATGCACGTTGGGTTGTACAGTATGCACTCGGCAAGCATCGTTTCCTTTTAATGCAAAATTTTATACATCTCGTGGTATATCATTTATACAGTATGTTTTCTTATTTAACGGATACGGTATAGACATTTCTAGCTAGATACGACATGATGGACATTGATGTAGAACGTTAGGCATAAAGTTTCATTTGAAATATGTAACTTATTATATATGAAAAGCGTTATGCATATAGTTTCCTTTCAAATTTGTGTCATATTATGGATGCAAAACGTTCGGCATAGAGTTAACTCTAACATCTGTATCATTCATAAAAAATGAATTTCCCTTTTATTTAAATGACCATACAAAAGATGTGAACATCTGTTACAATTATTTCAGGGTAACTGTTTTTCTTTCTCTAGTACTACATTTTCTACTTCATTTCTTTGGAACAAATTCAAAATGAATCAATTAAAATTGTGCTTAAATGTGAATTTGCATATCTATCACATTTGTCAATAAAGACAGAATATCGGATTCCGCATCCCTTTAGATGTTATTGTCTTGAAGCCGTGTTTTGTTATACACCATTATCCCAGATCGTGTTTTGGCTACTGGGAAGGTGTTGGAATGATCCTCTCTTAAGGCTCAATAAATGGTCCACATACACACAAAAAAAATACGTTTTTGGATAAATCAAATCTTGCAATACAGCCACTGCGGCTGTTCACGTGCCTGCATGAAAACGGAATTGGTTTGGTAATTGGTGACTGTCATCTCACATGCGACGTCATATTATTGCTCCCGGATGTAAAAGTAGCAGTATTACCTTTGCTAAGATAGTGGTATTTCAAAGGTTAATTTACACAAACGATTTTTGAAATATTTTTTCTTTATTATTCCATTTTAAACGCAAAACGTGTGTAAAAAAACAACTTTAAATATATTTGATATTAATGCGATATATTTTGTATACTATACGTGTAGCGCGATACATAAATTATTTATACTTGTCATTTCAAAGTATTACACCAAGTTTAGCTTTTATATTGGACATGTAGCGTGATAGAATTCTTCATTATACCTGCTATTTGCACGCATTACACCCAGGTATTTTTTTTAAATTATAAATATTAGAACATTCTTATATACGTTTGCAGCCTTCCTTTGGCGCTCGATGCATCTGTTCAATCAGTATTGCTGTAGCAATACCCAGATTTAAAATACCTGTCATTTTTACGTCCGCGTGTGGGGCCCCTAGTGGCCGAGTGGTCTAAAGCGCTGTCCGTTACGGATCACTGCCATCTCACCTCTGTCTGCATGGGTTCGAATCTAGAATCCGGACAATGTGGGTATGTGAGGAAGCTTGCCAGTAGCTTCTCGTGGGTCGATGGTTCTTTCTGGGGTTTTCCGGGTTCTTCCTCCACCATTAATACTGGACGCCATGTATAGTATATATTGTGCTGAAAATGGCGTTAAACCATAAAATACAAACAAACAAAACGTCCGCGTGTTGATAATTTTAGATACAGTGAACTGAACGTTTTACAAATCCCATTCACCTGCAGTTTTGAATTTCATTCACACAGTAAAAGCAGAACATGAAGTGTAAATGAGGGATGTGTTATAAATATTATAATGCATTTGTGAGAGAGCGCTTCTGAGCTGAGTCGGACGAAAGAACTCGTTCGACATTGCAAACAAGTTTGGACCTTACATCCTCGACATATCCCTATTCCACATTGAATTCATTATGTCCACCGACTCAGAACAAAACTCGTACAAAACTCGTATTTAGTTTTGTGTATATGTCCCAGCTGACAATTCAACTTTGCAATAACGTTGTGGTAATGTTGTTATATTACGTTGTGGCCACGTTATTTGGTGATCGTGCTGGAATGTTGCCACAACATTGTTGTTAAACGTCATAATATAACATTCCCGCAGCCTCCTGACACCATATACACACTATATTGAGACCAATGAAGAACGAAAGCAACCTATGTTTCTGAATCGTATTTGCACCACTGCTAGCAAGAAGGTCAAATTCTACAATTAAACATTGCAAAAATATTGATATGGCACGCATCCAGGCGGATTAGCCAAAAGATTTTCAAGTTGGCTGCCATGGTGGCCATTTTAAATGTCAGATTAGCTCCGTGGTGGGACCAAGTAAACATCACAAGTCCTTTGATGAAAACTCCATATCAATATAACAATCAATCAAGGAGTTGTAGGAATAAGATTTTCAAGTTTGATGCCATGTTGGTCATTTTGATTTTACGTTGGCACTATTTTCATTTAGGATCAACCAGACTTCATCATAAATGTTTTCGTCAAATGTGATATGACCAACCATAGACGAGGAGTACTGATAGACTTTTCAAGACGGTCAACGTGGCAGAAATATTGGTGCCCGAGCGGCATGATTTTTATTTGGATCGAATTAAACTTCTACGTAATGGATGCACGGACCATCCCTTAATCTCTTCCGGTCTATGAGCCAAACGAAACTAGTATTTCATTAATAAGGCAGAAAAGTCAACAGCAACATTTTGCTTAATAAGTTGAACACAGTTTCTTATAATTTCTGTGATGAAAATCTACACATGTTGGTAATAATAAGACTAATTGATTCAGCAAGGACACCGGAAGTGAAATTAATATCCGGTTCGCAAAGGCAGCAGGGTACTAGTATTAGTACTAAGTTAAATTCGTATACTTTATTTCGTTTCGTGAACCACACTTAATGAAGGTATAGGGGTGGGTGGCCATGTCATATAACGGACAGTTTACGGATTTTCTGTCTATTACAGGCGAACTTCTGTCTGAATTAGTTTGACTTGGTCAAGTAGATTATTTGTAGTTGTTTTAGTGTCTAAATGCAAAGAGTGCTCACTGTATGGGAAACCATTCTTCTATTAAAATTAGCATCGGAAGTTAATTGCTTGGAAAATAACAGTTTTTAATTAGAAAAGTTTTATAGGTCGAAGGTACCGACATTTGCATTAACAAGTGACAATAAATGAAAAACAATATAGCATACATTTTGCTATTATTTGAATTTTGTTAAGATTATATATGAGAATTTGTAGCATCGACATCAAAGTCAATAAAGGTCTTCGTCTTTTTCTTTATCTGTTCATGGTCCTGCGGCAAGTTCTTTCCAGGATCTTCCTCAACCAATTAAACCGACAATAACAACAACAACAACAACAAACTGACAAATAAATGTTATGCGTGAATAAAAGGTCATATATCATCTTATCACTGCTTCCATATGTAGAAGTAAACTTAACTAGAGTGATGAAACTTTGTTTCTTGTACTTATGCTTCTCTTAATAACTGTTCAGCGGATTTAGACGGTAACATTGAGCAAAGTCTTAATAACTGTTCAGCGGATTTAGACGGTAACATTGAGCAAAGTCTTAATAACTGTTGAGCGGATTTAGATGGTAACATTGATCAAAGTCTTAATAACTGTTCAGCGGATTTAGACGGTAACATTGAGCAAAGTCTTAATAACTGTTCAGCGGATTTAGACGGTAACATTGAGCAAAGTCTTAATAACTGTTCAGCGGATTTAGACGGTAACATTGAGCAAAGTCTTAATAACTGTTCAGCGGATTTAGACGGTAACATTGAGCAAAGTCTTAATAACTGTTCAGCGGATTTAGACGGTAACATTGAGCAAAGTCTTAATAACTGTTCAGCGGATTTAGACGGTAACATTGAGCAAAGTCTTAATAACTGTTCAGCGGATCTAGACGGTAACATTGAGCAAAGTCTTAATAACTGTTCAGCGGATTTAGACGGTAACATTGAGCAAAGTCTTAATAACTGTTCAGCGGATTTAGACGGTAACATTGAGCAAAGTCGCTGGTGAAATTACCTTGCACAAAACATCCAAGTGAACATCTAAGTAAACATATTGAATTTAAATTTTGATATACATTCAAGTTTTGGTAGTCGTGGTCATGGCATAACCATCGTTTTCGCAGAAAAGACAAAAGTGTAATTAAAATTGCGATGAAATAAGAGTTCAAGTGGACAAACTTGAACTTGTTTAGCCTTGTTTGTTTGGTGTTATACTTGTTTGTTTGGTGTTATACTTGTTTGCTTGGTGTTATACTTGTTTGCTTGGTGTTATACTTGTTTGTTTGGTGTTATACTTGTTGGTCCCTAATATGCCACTGTCCTTTGCCATTACATCTAAAGCAGTCTTATGCGAGAGTAAGAAAATAAGTTTATAGCAAGATTCACAACAAAAAAGGATTTTGTCAATAATCGATGCGAATGTATCCTTGGAAATGTGGTATTAAATTATTCTATGTGTGGGAATAAACAAGTTTTATTTTTTTTAAAAAAAAACAACAATCAAGTCATATTTTCATATCAAAACCCTGCATAGTATGAGCTCTTGAAAATTATTATTAGTATTATTATTATTATTATTATTATTATTATTATTATTATTATTATTATTATTTTATTGTAGGGTTTAACGCCATTTTTCAGCACAAGCTAGGCTATACATGACGGCCAGTATTACTGGTGGAGGTAGAACCCAGGAAAACCCAGGAAAGAACCACCGACGCACGAGAAGCTACCGGCAAGCTTTTTCACATACCCACATTAGCCGAGCCTGAGATTCGAACCCACGCAGACAGAGGTGAGATGGCAGTGATCTGTAAGAGAATGCTTTAGACTACTCGGCCATTCGGGGCCCCATTATTATATTATTAATATTAATATTATTATTATTTTTTATTAGTAGTAGTAGTAGTAGTAGTAGTGATATTACTACTACTACTACTACTACTACTACTACTAATAATAATAATAATACTAATAATAATAATAATAATAATAATAATAATAATAATAATCATGTGTCTGATATACGCGCATGTGCCATAATGCGTTAACTCTTATCACAGCAATTTTTATTGCAAAATACCGAATTTTCTGTTTCAGATTGGCACCATTCTCGCATGAGGCATGGTGTTTATACGGCATGGTGTTTATACGGTATGGTGTTTATATGCACAAGCTAGCGTCCGTACATACTGTAAAACAATCAGTCCTTAAAAGAATATCTCTATGCAAATAGGAACTTTACTTCTTGAACATGGAAAATGAAAAAAAATATATAGATTATATGAAAAATGCACATAACTTGCCAATCAAACCAGCTGAACGCAACCACTAATTCCGCGTCTTAATCACAGATGAAGTTACGCCGATTCGTAAATTCGTGCAAAATTTATAAAGCAACGTTATTGCTGCTTGTTTGTAATTAAAATAGCTGGCGAACAAAATAGTTCTTAGACTAAAGTTGCAAACTTCATTCAATTATTTCTTAGGAAAATAAAATGAAAATAAAATAATGCAGTGATAGTGTTTCCACGAACTGTAATGTCATTGACATCATCGGTATAAACGTTTTGCAAAAACTCACGTCTTGTATTAAAAGTGACACTTCGTTGTACAAGCTGTAAAAAGCAACGCATATATGTGCTTTGTTGTAAATTTCAATATTATACACGGTCAGAGGACAATTCATAGCATGGTCAAGTGCTACGTTTTAGCAGCGTTGGTACAACGATATTTTTCCCACGTCACCAAATAACAAACTTACAGCAACATTGTAAAAATGTTATTCGTTAGCTGTAATTCAAGCTATTGCGTGATGCAGGCCTTATTCTGTCAATCATTTGCCGGTAATTTCATCAGGTTCAGGCGGATTTCATTTGATAGAATCGCTGGTTTTTATGTACGTAAAAATCAATATTACATTTTAAAAAACCCAAACCATAATCGCTATACTATGAATATCATGGGATAATGTACGTACAATATGTGTGTTATCAAGTTTTATTCTCCAAATTCTCAAACTTTTCACTGAATGTAGATTTCTGGAAGGACTAGAAGGATCGAAGATTTTTCTCAGATTTGTTTTAACCTTGTACAATTAAATAACGATGCAACATCATCAGTTCCACCAAACACCCACTTATTTATACAAACACCTTAAAGATGTACATTATTGATACATACATGCATACATAGATACATACATAGATACATACATAGATACATACATACATACATACATACATACATACATACATACATACATACATACATACATACATACATACATACATACATACATACATACGATTAAATCTTGACTTAACAACGAACTCTATTACTCTTCTTAATCAAACAAAATTTATCAGTTTCTATCAGTACAACCGAAACAATTATCGTTTCATTTATAGGTGCGTTTATTCGTCATTTTAAATACCACAGGATGAAATGTCTCATAAATTAAATTTCAGTTACTGGTATACTCAATAACTTTTATTGATTCTTAACATACATTAATACCTAGGTATATTGAATTCTAACATATATTAACACCTATGTCTATTGAATCCTAAAGTACGTTATCATCTAGGTCTATTTAATCATCACATACATTAACACCTAGGTCTATTGAATCCTAGCATACATTAACACCTATGACTATTGAATCATAAATTACATTGACATCTAGATCTCAACAATACATTATTGCAGTGTTCAGTTTAATTACGAACCTCGTTGTTCTTCAACGATATATTAATAACCAACATCAAAATATTCATATGGGTTATTATGATAATTAAGCAGCCAATCTGAAGTCATTATGACTCACCACCGGATATAATTCTCCCTAGTTTAATACCTGACAGGTAGAAAAATCGATCGTGAATATCAATGCTAATTTTATTACTTTAAACACAACCGCAAAAATATGATATCCTTGTACATTATCTAAACGTAAATCAATTTCCTAGAATTGACATTTCAATTAGTCACCACTAATGCATTTTATTACAGACTGCAATCAACAAGTGTGCAGAATGGCTAGAAAATACACTACCGAGCTTTAAAACCTGTTTTCAAACAGTCAAAATGTGCATAGACAATTTATTCAAAACCCTTGTAAAGGTGGGAGTTAGCTGAATTTCTTTACTTCCTGATAAGATCGGCAAAATTCGCTTGTATCCTATGATGAAAAATTATACACAGCGCGATTTGATTTGTGAAATGTTTTGTTGTATATGTTCCATATAAAAATCAGACATGAGGAGACCTCCACACAATTACATCCGGTGGTAATTGTGCGACGACATCGATAAAATGAAACTGGTTTTAGTCCGTTACATGAGTAAATTTTATTCATATGTAGACTTCTACGTAAAAATATTGATATGTAGATTTAATTTGAACTATTTGTTGGCTTTTCTCCATTATTATATGTTATGTACATTTAAATGTTGTGATTGACCTTGGTCAGTAATCAATTTAAGGGCCTACCTCAGGGGTGGCCAACCCGCGGCCCGCGGGCCGAATGTGGGCTGCGCGCTCCTAATTGGCGGCCCGTTGACCTCTTTCTAAAATTAAATAAATTTTATTGATTTTGTTATTTATGCGTATACAACTGATCGCGATGTCCAAATTTCTAGTGTATCGCTAACTACGTGTAATATAATACATACTTACTGATATTCGATGCTTACGTCACGTTGTATGAAATATCGTTTTGACATCCGGTTACCAGTTACCTGATATTTTACATTGCACTTGTTTTCGGTTATTTCATTATTTTTTAAGCAGTTATGAAATTAAATATTTTAATTGTTAAATAGCCACAAATTATAAAATGTTGAACAACAACAAGAAGCGAACTCGAACTTACGATGCTGAGGGTAGAATATTTCAAGAAAGGTGGGAACTGAACTACTTCTTTGTTGAGCATCGTGGCACTCCTGTCTGTCTCATATGTAATGAATCAGTTGCCATCATGAAGGATTATAACTTGAGGCGTCATTACGAAACTCGTCATAACGATGACTTTGGTAAATTTGAAGCAAGAATGAGGGAAGACAAACTGGCATCTCTCAAATAGAACCTTGCAGCCCAACAAAACATCTTTAAAAAAAGTTTCACGGCAGACGGATGCAGCTATGAGAGCAAGCTATGAAGTAGCAGTTGCTATTGCTAAGCAAGGCAAACCATTTACAGATGGTGAGTTCGTCAAAAGTTGCATGATGAAGGCTGTTGAACACATCTGCCCGGAGAAGAAGGAGCACTTTGGCACAATTAGTTTGTCGAAAGAGACAGTTACGCGTCGTGTTGAAGACATAGCAAGTAATCTCTATCAGCAGCTTAAGAGAGCTTCAGAAAAGTTTATCTGGTACTCTGTTGCTCTTGATGAGAGTACTGACGTATCAGACACAGCACAATTGTTGATATTTACCAGAGGGGTGGATGAAAACTTTAAAATTACAGAAGACATTGCCGGACTCTGCAGCATGCACGACACGACTAAAGGCAGAGACGTGTTTGATGAACTAAAGAGGGTTTTGGAGAGTTTTAAGCTGCCATGGTGCTCCAGCAATGTGTGGAGAGAAGAATGGACTCGCAGGGCTTGTTAAGACAAATGTTCTGACTTCAATCATCAGCCTTGGATCTACCATTGCATAATTCACCAGGAAGTCCTCTGCAGTAAAAGTCTGAAGATGCAGCATGTTATGTCAATGGTGGTAAAGACGGTTAATTTTATCAGAGCCCGCTCACTTAATCATCGCACGTTCAAGGCTTTTTTAGACGAAACAGATGCCGAGTTTCTTGACCTACCATATCACACCGAAGTGCGATGGCTAAGTCGTAGCATTGTGCTTGAAAAGTTCTATGCCTTGCGCAACGAGATTTGTAGCTTATGAAAACAAAAGACTCGCCAGTTCCTCAGAAGATGAGAGCTGGCTACAAGACTTGGTGTTTTTGTCGGACATGATGGCGCACCTGAATCAGCTAAATACCAAGCTTCAAGGTTCAAAACAACTTGTACACACTTTGTATGAATCAGTGAAGGCTTTTGAGATCAAGCTTAGTATTTTTGCTGCACATCTGCAGGAACAGAAACTGGATCATTTTCCAAAATGTAAAGACGTAACTCGAGAGGGAAACAGCTCATTTCAGTTTGATCGCTATAAGGAGTTGGTTGCAAGTCTGATGCAGGAGTTCAATGTACGATTTAAAGACTTTCGTTCTCATGACATTGCCTTTCGTCTCTTTGGAAGTCCTTACCTTGTGAATGCCGATGAAATGCCGGCGCACTTTCAGATGGAGCTTGTGGAGTTGCAGTCAGATAGTTTTATGAAGCAAACATTTTTGGCAGGAGACTTTATCAGGTTCTACTCTCTGTTGAATTCAGCCACGTATCCAGCACTGAGAACAAATGCACTGAGGATGATGAGTTTGTTTGGCAGCACATACATATGTGAGCAGACATTTTCTCGCATAAAATTCAATAAATCTGTGCACAGGACAAGACTTACTGACAACCATCTGCACGACATCCTGCGCATTTGGGTGTCTGCATTTGAACCTAACGTAGACGAGATTTTAGCGGACAAACAAGCACAGGGTTCACATTAAGTCAGACGTATGATAAAACATTAGTAGTCTTAGTTCATGTGCTTAATTCGGTAAAATAGTAAATTACTTTTGCACTGTTTTTTAATGTTAACTCTACCCACATGTTGCCAGTTACTATTGTTACCACTACACTACAGTGACTACTACGAGGACAGAAGTTTTGTATAAGCTTTTACTTTATAAAGTTTACACTGTTTACAACACACTTTACAACTTTACAGTATACATTTTCTGTGCTTGTACTGATCTAATGTGAATGGGAATCTAAGATTGTTACATAACAATATTATTCGAAGTTACATATGCTGTCAGTAATTTAACAATGAAGTTTTAAGTTTTTTACATAAATATTTGTATTTCTTTTTGACGCTGCAAACAGGCAAAAAATCATGCGGCCCGCCGCATGTTGATCAGAAAATATAATGGCCCGCCTGCAATAAAAGGTTGGCCACCCCTGGCCTACCTGACTAAAGAAATTTACACTGTAAACAACATAGTACACAGTTCATATTTTATAGGATGATATATTACATAGTCAGATCATTAATAATAGTGTTAAACATGTTTACTTGAGTTTGAATTTATGACACTGGTGTTCCCCCTGGGAATTCTTGATGTACCCGCTGTTTTAGAGGTTCTTTACTAAATTGTTAGTAAAATACCTGACCTTGTTTGCAACTTATAATATTATCGGAAAGAATATGACTCTCATCCTGGTTTGAAATGTCTATTAGGTCTTTAGTTAATGTTGTTTATATTATAATTGCTCTTTTCAACCTTAACGACCGAAGTGGAATCGGTATTATTGTTGTGTTCAGTTTTTGTTTAAGATTAGTGCTAATTAATACGTCTTGAACTATAATTATTTTGTAATTGTTGTGAATTCATTCAATGACATATTTAATTATGTCAATGTGATTCATCAAGACTGTTGGCACATTAACAAATTCGAGGTGATTGGCACGTTAACACGTTCCATATCGGATTTTTTTCAGATCTCTACTGGAATTAATTTGGAATTCTTACACAATTTAAGACTTTAAATAAAAATGTAGGATTACTTTGGCTTATGGCAATATTTTTTTGTTGTTCATCGTATGGACTGCGTGATATTTCATAAATTTGTTTTAGTTGTTATGTATACTAATAGTATGAAAATTATCATTCATAATTATAGTTCGTAAGGGTTTTCTAGTTGTCAATATTTGAAATAATTAATTACCAATAGATGGTTCGCACTTTAAAATGAGTTATGTACATAATTTAAAATTCATTCATGGGTCAAAAGGTTGAGTACAATTAAACATTAGTTTATCTGACAAAGATACGAGTTCTAACGTGAGAGGCCAAGATGACCTAGTCCCTTATTGGTCTGTATTATAACAGCTGGTCTGTTTACTGATAAGACGATTCATTCATGCCTTGTATTGCATTATTTCCAATGCGCAATGGTAGTTTATGTAACATAATTTTTTCACCGAAATAAGCATTCCTAGTACCACTATCAGCCTTGGAAGTTATATAGAGAGGATCTATCGTTAGAATTATAGTGTTCGAAATACTTCACGTTAGTTGGAATTACTATGAAACATTCAATGACATTTGGATTTATAGCTTGGAATTACCGTGAATTCATTTAAAGACATCTTAGGATTATATCGTGGTGATTTATTATGTACGTTTGATACATTAGTACGTTACTATGATTTTGGAAACTTTGGAACTCAATGGGATTACTCGAAACTATTTTGAATTGATAGAACATTTAGATTTTTGGTATTTCGTTAACCTTACTGTAAGCTATTTATAAGGCTTTCACTGTGTATTATAGAGAAATTAATATTTTCAATTACACAAACTATGCTGGCTTTGCTTTTCTTGTTACATATCTTACGACTACATTGTGAACTTAGCTTACGTTGACAAAATTGTAACTTGTTTTAGTGAAGGACACTTTGTCTATTTTAATCTTGATTAGGTCTCGAGTTTACCTATAGCACATCCTAAGACTGAGTTTAGATTCTCTCTACAAAATACATTAAACTTTCTGTTCGTCGGAATAATTATTTTGTTTTCTAAGACATGCCGGTTGAAGCCTCTACAATGTAAACGTGGCAGAAGCATTCATTTCAGAAAATAAAAGCGTCGATCAGTACTTTTGGTTACAAAAATTACGTGTTTCATGTTGCACTGGTTTTAAAATTAAGACAGGTAGGTAATATTTAATGTTCTCTAGATTGTAATGATTAGTATTTATAGTGTACTAAACGCTCCAGGTACTGGGCAAAGTGGATCAGTTAGGTGCACAAATCAGTTTCGAGATTTCCTTTTAAACGTATGGGGAAAAGAATGATCGGGTCAGCAACGAAAATCGTGGACACGTATATTTTTGTCCTAACATTGCATGCTATATTTTTACCATAAATGTGTTTTAATGTTTACCCGCTACGATACCTCCATCACCCTTCAGTGTGTGTGTGTGTGTGTGTGTGTGTGTGTGTGTGTGTGTGTGTTATTTGGATTTTTAATGTAACGTTGACAACTTTGTTGTATCGCAATGGTGTCTGCAGTGACACTATTTATAGCTATGTCAAACACTGGAGTAATCATGCCGCAGACATGTAACATCATGTCCCACCCAGTCACATTATCCTTAAACCAGGCCAACAAGTCCTAACACTAACCCCTTAATGCTGAGCGCCAGGCGAGGCAGCTTACAGTACCAGTTTTATAAATCTTTAGTATGACTCGGACCATTTAGACCACAGGAGCGGTCGATTCCTACAACTTTCGTAGAATTTTTATTAAATTACGTGTTTCATTTTTAGCTACTTGCAGATAAAGCGCGAGTCGCAGGCAGCGGTAGAGGCCATTATAATCCCTTGATCTATGCATCTTCCTGTCATAGGAAGGAAGGCAGATCTAATTATGATGTCATATGTACAACATTGATCCAGTCTGTCATAGGAATTAAGGTAAATCTGTTCATTATATTACATGTACAGCATATATTAACTCTGTCATTGGATGGGAGGCAAATTTATTCATGATGTAACATCTGCAACCTGAATCAACTTATTCCATAGAAACGTAGGCAAATTTGTTCATTATTTCACATCAAAAGCATCAATAAACTGTGTTCGTGATGGACGCCATGTGCACAGTATCGATCACGAATACGGCCATAAGGAACTTATGTATGTTTTAAAGAGTCCCCATTTTAGCATATTAGTATGGTCACAATTTAAAGCCGACACAACATCATGGCCTTAAATAGTTTTTTGCGGGTGGATGGTGATGACTTATCAGTCTGTATAACCTGGCTTAAGTCCCTCATCATCATACAATAAAACATATTGAAAAACCGTCATGGCTCTTTCCAGAAAGGTTTTAGAGTGGAATCTGACATTCATCATTCTCTTGTTGCATGTTGGTTTCAATTTAGACGTGATGTGCTATAATTCGCATATTTCATCGTTTTTATTATCATTCAACACATTTCATTCATTTTCATGATAACTACATATCATAATATAATAAGAGGGAGGGGTCAGAGTTGATACCTTTTGTATATCATCAGTTTTAGTCGTAAAACATGCATCGTGAGTTTTTATTTCTATAAAAATGATTGAAGCTAAAAATAGAAAATGTTATTTCTGTAATTTTCTTCTTCTACATCTCAGTTCTTTAGTTGTTATCAGCGTGATATAAAACAAATTCTCGGTATCAGACTTCCTGGATAGATACTGAAATCTTCGTCCCATGTCTCTCTCTCTCTCTCTCTCTCTCTCTCTCTCTCTCTCTCTCTCTCTCTCTCTCTCTCTCTCTCAGCATTGTATGATCAACATATACGTTAATGATGCGTTAATGATACCATAATTATGGTACGATATACATGTATGTCAGAATACACTATTTATAGTACGTTCGACAACCACGCCAGTGATGTGCAAAATAAAATTATGCCCTATGTAAAAAAAAAATTATAATGAATGATTTTCCGATAAATATATTTATAATAAACAATTTTAATCAAACTTTGTGTATGTGTGTGTCTGTATGTGATTTAGACTTTTAACTTAGATTTTTTTTTTTAAATTTCAGTTGTATTGCTTGTGGCATTTTAAAGCGATGTTTAGCAGAGCGGGAACATGCCAGAGATATGTGGCATTGTGTCCCACCCAGACACATTATCCTGACACTAGACCCACCAGTACTAAAACCAGCCTCTTAATGCTGAGCGCCAAGCGAGGCAGCTGCTGGTACCAATGTAATAAGTCTTTGATATGACATGTCCGGGATTTGAACCCGCTACCTCCCACATCTGAGGTGGACGCTCTAACCACGAAGGTCACTAGAGCTGTCGTAAACCTTGATATTTCAGACAAAAAAAAAACTCAAGCCAATGATTTGACAATACCGTTAGATACGAATGAATGTTTGATACAATACAGATTATTATAGTGATACATCAATGATTCGATACCGACATATTAATAATAAACTGTTTTTAAGTCAAGCCGATATAGAAAGACGACGCAAAGATAACAGAGGAGATACAACCTTGTTAAATATTTGCTACTGCTTTCTATGAACATACTTCCTAGATGACAGTGCGCATATTTCTTTACGACCATGTTCGTGTTTCTGCCAGCTCCACGTGTCCATTACGGAAAACGTCCATGAAATAAAGAGCGTCAACCTGTGGATAATTAACCCTATTATGGTCGCGTGCCTTCCTAAACTACGGGTGGAGAGAACGCGCGACGAAGATTTCCGTATCAATCCAGGTAGTCTTACTAAACAATACCGAGAATTTAAAAACAAAATAATAATTAAATACAATCAGTTCGGTATTAGCTTGAACGAACCGTGAAATTTTTTAATTTGTTGGCAAGTACATTACATAATGGCATTGTAATAAAAAAAAGACCTATTGAGTTTCTACAAATTTGCTTGATAAACTGTAGCATAATTATGATAATCCACGACGGCAGATGTACTCCATTACTGTATTCATGCAGATAAATGTAAAAATAAAAATTAGACCAGCTTAGAGTAATTTGACTTTTTAAAAAAATGTATTTTGACAAATCAGTATTTGAGCAATGTGTTTCTTAAAGAACACTCCAATCCACTTTTAGAGAAACTAATACAAAGACAAGGTATAACTTAAAGAAACATGCAATTTATAATAGAATTGTTATGAAAGCAAGTTTTGTGTTTCTTGTTTCCCCTTTTGGACAAAACAGTATATGAACAATATGTCAGGCACACCATTCCGACATGCGTCTTAATTTGATCTTGTTTCACGCCATGAAAACTAAACTTGAGACTTAACCTCATTTGTAATCTATCTGTCTGTCTATCTATCTATCTATCTATCTATCTATCTATCTATCTATCTATCTATCTATCTATCTATCTATCTATCTGTCTGTCTGTCTGTCTGTCTGTCTGTCTTTCTTTCTTTCTCCTTGTCTCTCTGTCTGTCTCTCTGTCTGTATGTCTATCTATGTATCTCTCTGTATGTCTATCTATTTCTCTCTCCCTCTCTCTCTCTCTCTCTCTCTCTCTCTCTCTCTCTCTCTATATATATATATATATATATATATATATATATATATATATATATATATATATATATATATATATATATATAAAGAAAAAGTAGTCCTCAAGGTGATATCGCCACTGTGGTGATACAAGTGGAATCAATTTTATTTCTCCAAAAACGAAACGGAAAGACTAAATAATTGAATCAGGAATTTAATTACTATAGTACTCATGAGGGAAATTTAATTACTATAGTACTCATAAGGGAACTTTAATTACTATAGTACTCATAAGAGAAATTTGAGTACTATAGTACTCATAATTTCATAAAAGAAATTTAATTATTATAGTACTCATAAGGGAAATTTAATTACTATAGTACTCATAAGGGAAATTTAATTACTATAGTTCTCATAAGGATATTTATTTACTATAGTACTCATAATTTCATAAGAGAAATTTAATTATTATAGTACTCATAAGGGAAATTTAATTACTATAGTTCTCATAAGGAAATTTATTTACTATAGTACTCATAAGAGAAATTTAATTACTATAGTACTTATAAGGGAAATTTATATCCTGCTGTCTTAACGCCATTTCAAAATTTACGTTTCTGAGAATATATTGTCGATTTGTTGTCATTATTATTTATAATGTAGATCTTTCAATTGATGCTTATAAAGATTATATATTTAATTATTTATTTTCTGCCCAAGAATGACTGCATATTTTTCTTTTTTCATATTTCAAAAAAAGCTAAGATACTAACATGGAAAACCAAAGCATCGTGGTTCTGTTAGCATCCTCGCTGTGTGGTTTTAGGTATTGTTGTAATGAAAGAGAAATTGGAATTCTTCTATTGTTATTTTCAGGATTCGCCAATCTCGTGTGTCAGACCCAATAAAAAAAAATAATTACACCACAGAATTGTCACTAAAATAAACATAAAACATTCTACTGCCGCATTTTTTTCGATTACGGACCATCATCTGAAACTGACATCTTTCCATCGATCCGTGTGCGACTTGCCAGCCAATATTCGTTGTTAGCCAATCATTATTCATAGAATTTACCTGTATTGCGATCGATCACACTCAAGAAGAACGGCAATTGGTCAATTCTGCTCGCAAGGAACGAAAAATCGAGAAAAAAATATTTGCACATGAAGCAACTTCTCTTGGCTGAAACTAATAATTACTTTTGTATTTTAGGTGTATTTGTTACGAACGGAGAGAGTCAATCTAACATATGTGCATGATTATTGAACAT
The DNA here is from genome assembly GCA_030141615.1 of Unio pictorum. NCBI lineage: Eukaryota > Metazoa > Mollusca > Bivalvia > Unionida > Unionidae > Unio > Unio pictorum. The sequence continues at coordinate 3,819,849 of JARLTB010000312.1, forward strand.
TAAAATTTTGTTACACAGGTTCATCATTTTAATAGAGAGGCTCCATTGGGGTTGGTTCATGCAGGCAAGGCATCGGATGCCTTATTGGGCGAACCCGATCTCGATTTTATGCAGGGTACAAATTAAATAATTCTTTGCAATGTATGGTGCTA
>JARLTB010000312.1:3825000-3885000 GCA_030141615.1 Unio pictorum
AATGAAAAATTTCTGTTAACTAATTACATGTAACGGAAAACTGTGTACGATGACAGCTGTGTGATGCTACGCTGCTATTACAGAAACATATAAGCTTATATAAGCTTTTAACAATTTGACAGTATATTATAAAGCTATATTTGATCTTGTTCTTTTGGCCAAGGCAGGCAACTAAAACGTGAATGTAATTAATCAGCTGTGACGATATCAATCACGAGGAACATGCAATGAATCGAAAAATGTATGGTGAACATTTGTAAAAAAAAGTTTGAGTATGTGTGGAAAACGTTTGAGCATATGTCAAAAATGATTGAGCAAGAGTGAAATATGTTTGAGTATGTGTGGAAACTTTTTGAGCATATGTGAAAATGATTGAGCAAGAGTGAAAAATGTTTGAGTATGTGTGAAAAAAGTTTGAGCATGTTTGAAAACCGTTTGGGTATGTGTGAAATATTTTGAGCATGTGTGAAAAATGTGTCAGCAAGAGTGAAGAAAGTTTGAGTATGGCTACAAATCGTTTGTGTATGTGTGTGGAACTGAGTGCAATGGTTGTGTGTAGAAACAAATGTTTTCTTTTTACATCAACATTTCGCGTGTGTGTAAAATACATGGAATGATACAATTTAAGTTCTTCCTGCACCAGACAAACGTTTATAACGTAGGAAGGAGAGATTCAGTCAGCTTATTTTATTTTAGAGAGAGAGCTGGAATTAATTTACTTGCCATCTAAGTGCTTTGATATTGGTTATATGTAACATTTCACATACGTTTAAAAACATCGTGATTGAATTTTATTTAAATGGAAACAAACTTTTTACTGCCGTCAAATATGGCTTATCTGCAGCTTAATCTTAGTGCGTTATTATTACAAGAGAAGAAAGTCAAAATTTTGCATTCAATTGCCTTCACATTCATTGCGTTTTCATGTGCCTTGACATTTATTGCGTTTTTATTTACCTTGACATTTCATGTGCCTTCACATTTACTGCATTTTCACGTGAGTTCAGATTTACTGCAGTTTCGTGTGCCGTCAAATTTATTGTATTTCATGTACCTCAACATTTATTGCGTTTTCTTGTGCCTTCACATTTATTGCGTTTTCACTTGCCTTCACATTTCATTTGCCTTCACATTTATTGCATTGTCATGTGCCTTCAGATTTACAGTAGTTTCATGTGCCTTCACAATTATCGCATATTCATGTGCCTCAACATGTATTGTGTTTTCATGTGCCTTCACATTTACTGCAGTTTCATGTGCCATCAGAAAGATTGCATTTTCACGTGCCTTGAAACTGATTGCATATTTATGTACCTTCAGTTTTGTGCATTTACATGTGTCTTCACATTTACTGCATTTGTTGTGCCTTCACATTTCTTGCGTTTTAATGTGCCTTCACCTTCGTTGCATTTTTATGTACATTCATATTTATTGCATATAATTCCGATCTTCACAGATAGAAATATAGATAGACAGATGGATGGATGGATGGATGGATGGATGGGTGGGTGGGTGGGTGAATTTATGGATGGATAGATAGATAGTTTTAAATATTAGGAAACAAAATTCAAGAAATTTCTTAATATGCATATATAACTTTTATACATGCAACATAATAAGTTGACTATGTATGCCATGTTGAATGACCGTGTTGCGAGAATTTACACTTTTTTTGTATCTTACCACATTTCCAGAGTTTCTACATTTTGCAGAGAAAACTGAGTTATATTTTGCCTTAATTCATAACTCATGCATTAGCAAAGTGGTGCAGTGTAAACGTACTGCCAAGGGAAGAAGCAAGTCTCTTGAGGACATTTGAAAAACATAATTACAAGAAGAGAGTGAGATGTATGGTTTATGAGCATTCACTGTTAGGATTAAAACGGACTTTAAAAGGGTCGTAAACTAAAATGCGCCATCAATTTATGAAATTCTTTAAATGGCGGCGTTGAATGAACTACCAGCATACACAAAGCTGCTGCACAACAAGGACAAAAATCGCATAAAATTCATCCTTAGCAGAGAACTGGACCGTGTAATAGCATGAAATAACCTGGACCATGTGAGGGCAGTATACGACATGGAACGTGTGAGGACAGTATATGGCATGGACCGAGTGAGGGCAGTATATGGCATGGAACGTGTGAGGACAGTATATGACATGGACCGTGTGAGGGCAGTATACGACATGGACCGTGTGAGGGCAGTATACAACATGGAACATGTGAGGGCAGTATATGGCATGGACCGAGTGAGGACAGTATATGGCATAGACCGTGTGAGGGCAGTATACGACATGGACAGTGTGAGGGCAGTATATGACATGGACCGTGTGAGGGCAGTATATGACATGGACCGTGTGAGGGCAGTATACAACATGGAACGTGTGAGGGCAGTATATGGCATGGACCGAGTGAGGACAGTATATGACATTGACCGTGTGAGGGCAGTATACGACATGGACAGTGTGAGGGCAGTATATGACATTGACCGTATGAGGACAGTATATGACATGGACCGTGTGAGGACAGTATATGACATGGACCGTGTGAGGGCAGTATACGACATGGAACGTGTGAGGGTAGTATATGGCATAGACCGTGTGAGGGCAGTATACGACATGGACAGTGTGAGGGCAGTATATGACATTGACCGTATGAGGACAGTATATGACATGGACCGTGTGAGGGCAGTATACGACATGGAACGTGTGAGGGTAGTATATGGCATAGACCGTGTGAGGGCAGTATACGACATGGACAGTGTGAGGGCAGTATACGACATGGACAGTGTGAGGGCAGTATATGACATGGACCGTGTGAGGGCAGTATACAACATGGACCAAACACTCCGGTTGCCTAAGTGGTTAGAGCATCCGCCTCAGATGCAGGAGATCGTGGATTGGAACCACGGTCAAGTCATACCAAAGACTTATAAAAATGGTATTATCAGCTGCCTTGCTTGGTACTGAGCATTAAGTGGTTAGTATTAGGATTGCGCTTCTTGGTGTCAGAATGATGTGACTGGATGGGACATGATACCCTAGTGCAAAACGGTCCCACTGCACCCGTCGTAGCGATATAACTACAATTATTAAAACTACGCTAAAAATCCAAACACGCTCACACACACACACACACACACACACACACACACACACGCACACACACACACACACAAAATCTTCACACCAGACCGACCGGTCCTAGCACTAACCTCTTAATGCCGAACGCCAAGCGAGGCAGATGCTAGTATCATTTTTGTAAGACTTTGATATGATTTGGCCGGGGTTTGAACCTGCAACCTCGTGCATTCGAGGCGGACTCCTTAACCACTTAGGCCACTTTGCGGTGTAGCAGTCAACGGTTTTAGAAAGAAAACAGAAAGAAAGTGGCTTCAAGTAATCTTTGTATTCTGCATTAGCACAATAAAGACGAATAATAGAAGAAAGAATACGTTCGCGAAATACAGTGCTATGTACGAAAGCTATCGCGAGTTTAAATTCGAAGTTCATAACTATATTTTTATCATTTTATTTGAAGCAAAAAGCTTAAGACGTTCAAAACAAATGGTAGATTTAATTTCCCTATCAAACAATAATACCGACAACTCCTTGTGTCATTAAAAATTGTTCGTCAAATTTGAATCAAGCATTTGCAGGTGACAAATATAGTCAAAGACGGCATCTATCCCGCTGAACGTATTTGTTTAAATGCCAAATGTAAAGGTCATGTCCACGCGCTGCACGCGACTATAATAAGCAAATATGGTCATTTTAAGTGTTCACGTGTGTCGGCCCGTACCTGAAACAGACGACACGGGAATAGTTCCCGCCGATATTTGGAGAAAATGGGATAAATCTGGTATTTGACTCAGGATTCTGAGTAGATGTGATGCGGGTCACATGCTGCACTACTTGAATATGTCTCAAGTGGTTGTAAGATGACTAACAAAGATGTCGTCGCACAATTTGCCATGGAAAATGAAAACGCTGCTGCAAATAACTAGCTGTGAGAGAAGTGGAAATTTCTTTCGGACCATATCAGACCTGCCATTTTAACATTACTTGAGTGAAAGAATGTTCCAAAAATATTCAATATAAGAAATCGTCAAACTCAAATAAACTATATTTGTATTCTGATCATATTTCAAATGTATAGACATGTAGATGTGAACTAAATATTAATCATATTCATATACATGTACAAATACTACTGGCCATGTAAGTCGCTATATCCTATATAACAAGTGTACGGCAATTAGACGTATTGCAATATGGAAACTCATAATGATAATGTTGCAGTATAACTTGAAGATAATCACATTCTGTGTATATCGGAACATAATGATAATGTTACAGTATAACTTGAAGGTAATTCCATAATGTTTACATTAGATCGTAATGACTACTCCGGTGGCCTAGTGATTAGAGTGTCCGCCGCGAAAGCGGGAGGTCGTGGGTTCGATACCCGGCCGAGTCATCCCAAACACTTACAAAATTGGTACTAACAGCTGCCTCACTTGGCGCTCAGCATTAAGAGGTTGGTGTTATGACTGGTCGGCCTGATGTCAGGATAATGTGACTGGGTGAGACATGTCTATATGTCTGCGGCATGATGCCCCAGTGCTGGACATCACTATAAACTGCTTCACTGCAGACATCGTAGCGATCTGACTGAACAATTGTTAACGCTACGTTAAAAATCCTAATCAAACAAACAAAAAGATCGTAATGATAATGTTACAGTATAACTTGAAGATAATCTCATACTGTGTACATCGGAAAATAATGATAATGTTACAGTATAATTTGAAGATAATCTCATACTGTGTAATGATAATGTTACAGTATAATTTGAAGGTAATCCCATAATATGTACATTAGATCATATTGATATGTTACATTATAACTTGTACGTAATCCCATACTGGACTATTGTAACTCAGTTCCGTCTGACAATCGTATACTCATTATTCCCACTACGAAAACGTCATATACAAAAATGTTTTTTGCATACCAGAGCCCAGCAAGGTGGAACGAACTGCCCATTAAAATTAGTAACAAAGACACAATAGTCCCTTTAAAGAGTGCTCTTAAAACTCACGGTTTTCGACTGCATGAACAAACTAAAAGACATAATAATGTTTCCTACCTTAAATATTGTTATCATGTTTTATGTTTTATAATCTCATGGTGTTTGCTGTTGTTGTTGTTGTTTTTTTTTTTTGTTTTTTTTTTTGTATTTTTTTTTGTAGTCATGTTATCTTGTTATTATTGATGTTGTAAAGCACTGAGAGCTTTTCCAGGTTAGGAGCTATACAAAGTCCTCATTATTATTATTATTATTATTATTATTATTATTATTATTATTATTATTATTATTATTATTATTAAACTGAGTACATTAGATCATAATGATAATGTTACAGTATAACTTGAAGGTAATCCCATGCTTTCTACAAAATATGAAAATGATAATGTTACAGTATAACTTGAAGATAATCCCATGCTTTCTACAAAATATGAAAATGATAATGTCACAGTATAACTTGAAGGTAATCCAGTACTGTCTACAACGATAATGTTACAATTTATTTAGAAGGTAACTCTATGCTGTCTACATTATTTCATTATGACAATGTTACCGTTTCAATGGAATACAATCCCATACTGTCCACAATGTGTTACGGTTTCCAATATCGATGGCATCAAATGTGAACTATAGAGAGGGGAGAGTATAGAAATAATCTTAATCGTAACTAAGGCATTAAAAGTGTGTTTAAAGCTGATCATTTAATTCTGACATGTTTGTAATGATAATCTTAATCGTAACTAAGGCATTAAAAGTGTGTTTAAAGCTGATCATTTAATTCTGACATGTTTGTAATGATAATCTTAATCGTAACTAAGGCATTAAAAGTGTGTTTAAAGCTGATAATTTAATTCTGACATGTTTGTAATGATAATCTTAATCGTAACTAAGTCATTAAAAGTGTGTTTAAAGCTGATCATTTAATTCTGACATGTTTGTAATGATAATCTTAATCTTAACTAAGGCATTAAAAGTGTGTTTAAAGCTGATCATTTAATTCTGACATGTTTGTAATTATAATCTTAATCATAACTAAGGCATTAAAAGTGTGTTTAAAGCTGATCATTTAATTCTGACATGTTTGTAATGATAATCTTAATCGTAACTAAGGCATTAAAAGTGTGTTTAAAGCTGATAATTTAATTCTGACATGTTTGTAATGATAATCTTAATCATAACTAAGGCATTAAAAGTGTGTTTAAAGCTGATCATTTAATTCTGACATGTTTGTAATGCTGCAGAGGTGCATTTTGTACAGCGTTCCGAAACAAGATTCGTCTAATGTGGTTAATGGCGTCTCGTTAATCATATAATTACTTATGTGTTGTTATTGGCGTCAACGCTATTCATAGAATTACTTATGTGTTGTTATTGGCGTCAACGCTATTCATATTATAATAATAATAATAATAATAATAATAATAATAATAATAATAATAATAATAATAATAATGACTTTATTTAAAGAGGGTAACACAATTAGCTAAGAACTAATCTACCTTGAGGCCCTCATACAAGGAATTTATTTAATTCAGCAGCATCTCAGGAGCCCCTGGATATATTTGGTTTGGAAGATGGAAATAGGTGGACATTTCTAATCTAGAGTATTGGAAACTTTCTTGAATAATTCCTTATTTGGTTTGGGAATTTTTTTTACTGTTTTGTAGATATTGATCGCAGGTGGGGTGTATTACCAGGTAGCCTATACTGGAATAGGGATTGTAAATATTCAGGAGCACTATTATTGGATATCCTGTACATTAATTTGGCTTTTCTTAAACATATTCGGTCTTTAATAGGTAATATTTTTAACTTACCAGCTAAATTTTCCTTGCTTTCTTTCTGGTTTGATATTAGCCTAAATGCTCTTTTCTGAAGATTTTACAACTTTGATATGTTTTTATTATTTGAATTACCCCATACTGTATTATAGTAGTCTAAATACGGTTGTATGTAACTGTTATAAAATAATTTTCTGTGCCTTTCAGGGAGAAAATGTCTTATCCTACTGAGAAGCCATAATAAACATGAATTGACCTTTTTACTGATATGTTTGAAATGATCAGTCCATGATTGATTATTATCTACCAAAACACCAAGTAGTCTGTCGTGACAGACCATTTGCAAATTTTTATCCTTCCATGTCAGACATAGTTCATTGCTATCAAGATTTTTCCTTTTTTTCCTTGTTGAGATAAGTAATATTTTAGTTTTACCAGTATTTACTACCATGCCATTGCATGTGCACCAGTTTTCCAGCTTGTTGCATTCTGTAAAGAAATTTCGAGCTTATGCTTTGTGTTTTGGATGTCTGAAAATGTTGTGTCATCTGCATAGAGATCTGTAGATGATATCGAGTCTCTTAGTAAAAGTGGTAGGTCGTTAATAAATAAAATAAATAGTAATGGACCTAGAATTGAGCCTTGTGGCACTCCATATCTAATTGTTTCAGGTTCGGACAGAACGTTATTTATATAAACATGTTGTGTTCTCTCACTTAAATATGAAGTAAACCATCTAACTGTTTTTTCATCGCATTGGTAGATTTTTAGTTTCTTCAAAACAATTTCATGATCCACCATGTCAAACGCTTTCCTGAAATCTACAAATACAGATCCTATTATTTTACTTTGGTCAAGTGCTTGAAGCCATTTATCAGTTAGGGAGGTCAAGGCAGTCTCACATGAATGTTTCTGTCTAAAGCCTGATTGATTAGGGTGTAACAGCAAGTGTTTGGTTAAATATGACATGAATGAGTCATGGACATGTTTTTCAATCAATTTTGACAAGTTTGGTAGTATTGAGATTGGTCGGTAGTTATCAGCATCATTCTTAGATCCAGATTTGTAAATAGGAGTTACTTTTGCAGTTTTCCATATTTTGGAGACAGATGAGGATGCAATACTTAGATTGATTATGAATGTTATGCTATCTAAAATAGCAGAGGCAGAAGATTTATTGAGTCTTGGACCAATCTGATCAAGTCCTGTAGCTTTCTTGGTATCAAGTTCACTGAGACATTTTTTAACAAAGTTTTTTACTGGTGGGATAGAGAAACATACTTCCTTAGAGATTTTGCTGCTGCAGAACTTTTTCAGTTCACTAAAGTTGTTTTCTATATAATTACTTATGTGTTGTTAGTGGTGTCCTTGTTAATCAGATAATTACTTATATGTTGTTAATGGCGTCCTCGTTATTCATAGAATTATTTATTTGTTGTTAATGGCGTACACGCTATTCATAGAATTACTTATATGTTGTTAATGGCATCCTCGTTATTCATAGAATTACTTATATGTTATTAATGGCGTCCTCGTTATTCATATAATTGCTCATAAGGCGTAGATGGCATCCTCGTTCTTGATAGAAATACTTATTAGTTGTTACTGGAGTCCTAGTGGGAAGTATTTATTGTAGTTTCTGTCGTCCTCGTTCGAAGTATGTATTGTGGTTACTGTCATCCTCGTTAATCATATAATTACTTCTAGGTTGTTACTGTATTCGTCGTTGTCACATAATTATTGATAGGTTGTAAATGGTGTCCTCGTTAGTAGTATAACTACTTATATGTTATTACAGGCGTACTCGTTAGAAGTATTCATTGTGGTTACTTGCGTCCATTTTAGTCATAGAATCGCTTATAGGTTGTTACTGGCGTCCTCGTTAGAAGTATTTATCGTGGTTACTGGCATCCACGTTAGTCATATAATTACTTATAGATTGCTACTGGCGTCGTCGTTAGTCATATACTTATAGGTTGTTAATTTAGTCACATTAAATAGGGCAATGAATACTAAAGATGTATATATTATTATAAATGTATATACATTTTATGATATACATAGCACGCAAGTAAATATTGCTGTGTTATACATCTAACCAACAGATACCTTTAAACAATAAAATTCTTACTGATCACCCTTGAAGAATACATGTGTCTAAACAAAAAGACATATTCATTACACTGATGGTCAAACGACTCCTGCTCCAGTCCTTTATAGCCAATACAAAGTTGCCTCAACACTTTCAAAGAAGCTTGGAAACAAACCTCTTTTAATCTGACACATCTTTTCATAAGCCATGCCAGTAATAGTTAATTTAAATAAATAATTATAATAGTAAATACCAAGAAACCCATAATAGGACATATTACTTAATTTTCATTCGCGAAGAAATTGACCGATCCGGTTGTCCAGTGGTTAGAGCGTCCGCCTTGGATGCGTAAGGTCGTGGGTTCGATCCCCGGCCGAGTCATACCAAAAGCTAATAACAATGGTACAAACAGCTGCCTCGATAGGCACTCAGCGTTAAGAGGTTAGTGTTAGGACTGGTCGGCCTGGTATCAGAATAATATGGCTGGATGGGGCATGATGCATGATGCCCCACTGCTAGACATCACAATAAACTGTCACACGGAAGTCTTTGTAGCGATATATGTCTGCAAAATTGTTAAAGCTGCGTAAAAAAATCCAAATCACAGCCACCCACCCCAACCACCCACCCACCCCCAAACACGAAGCTTGTGCTCCTTCTTTAGGTTAGTATGTTTCTGATTTTAGAAGCGTCGAGCAAATCGCTGTTTTATGCCGATTAAATCCACCATAAAATGTTTATAGCTAAATGCCAGGGCTGTCAACACTTGAAAATGTCGCCCTTAAGCTCTTTGATCACGTGCTGGTCCGAAATAAACCCACTGGATTTGACACGTCTACAACGTAAGCTGTTCATTAGGCTAACCTTGCGATTGCATTATTATTTTCGGCCCTCTTTCGAGGTGTCCAAGCGATAAGATGCTCGGACTGACACGGTTGCCACAATATTATGTTCAGGCAAATTGACTTGGAAAACGGCTGTGTCGTATCAGATGCATAAATTTGAGGCCGAAATATCCGATGCGTTATCACATAGCCTGCGGAACAGAACAACTCGTGAAGAAACCAATTGTAACCTAAATACACTCTTGCGGATAAATAGGCTTTGCCTAACAGGCGCTCGAGACTGGCAGAAAAATTAGATACTCTCCTGAAGAAGCGCGTGCCATTTTCTGGCATTTCGTGTTAACCTAATGGTTAACTTTAAATGAGGGATAATATATCATCCCAAAGATTAATTTGTCGTCTATGTTAGGGATTTTTATATTATGCTATGCACGGCCGGACCTAAGTTTTTCAGGGGGGGGGGGCCAAACTTGTTATTGGGTTAAGCGAAGGCGCGAAGCGCCGAGCCTTCTAGGGGGGTCCGGGGGCATGCCCCCCTCCCCGGATTTTTTTTTTTCAAGGATGCAAAATGGTGCAATCTGGTGCTATCTGAACCTTGAAAAAGGGATCTAACAAAAGTGACTAAAAACTGCAATGTTTAAAAACACTAAAAAAATATTTTAAAAAAATGAATAAATTAAAAAAAATTTAAAAATTCGGAACCCCCTTTGCATCTTTTATCAAAAGCAGTGAATAGTTTGGTTTTTTTTATTTTTTTTTTTTTTTTTATTTTTAAGGGGAGGGGGTCCGGCCCTGGGTTTGACAGGGATGCGAAAGACAAACTGAGAAAAGTTGTTCATTGCAACTGATAAAACATTTGGAACACGTTATTCGTAGCTTTTTTTAAAATCTGATTCATTAGTATAATTTAATAATGGTGATGATGATAATAGTAAAGTGTTTTAATGATCTAATGATAATAAGGAGAAAGAGGGTTAGGAAAGGGATGTGGAACCTTGATAAATGACGCAATGAATAACAAAACAAAGCCTATAGTACTCACAGTTTTTGTGCTCTTTTGATGCATACCTCAAACACATCAGAAGCTGACTACTTCCACACCCACATAAATGTTCTGTTTCCAAACAAAACACGCAGACACAAGGGCTTATGGTTAGACATAGAGCTAGACATCTTATTTACGTCAAGAGTTCGTCTGTTTTCAATGCCATCCTTGTTCGATACTTTCTGGCAAAGACATTTATGGTTTCAGTCGACGTCCACAGGTTTTAGCGCTTTCCTTTTTGGCATGTTGTCAAAATTTCGGCGCAAAAAAGCTTCCAAAGTCGGAAGTGAGATTACGTCACAGCGGGTCAGCCAGCGTCTTTCGACCGCTTTGCAAACGAAATCTCGGTAGGCCTAACATAGTATACGTACTATTACTATAAGCTAGTCGACTACAGAGACCGCAAAATAGGATACGCATAAAATTAAACACTAGCTTCTAATATTATTCTTTGTTTGTTCGTTTGTTGATTTGTTTGTTTGTTTGTTTCTGACTGTCTTTCGTTCTTTCTTCCTACACACACACACACACACCTTTTTTTAAAGGGGGGGGGGGGTGCCTGGCCCCTTGGGCCCCTATAGCATGTCCGGTCATGCTATGGATGTCATTAGTTAAGGGATATATACACTTCCCACGCTATTGCAGCAAATGTTCCATGCACGTGTGTGTGTGTGTGTGTGTGTGTTTGAGAGAGAGAGAGAGAGAGAGAGAGAGAGAGAGAGAGAGAGAGAGAGAGAGAGAGAGAGCAGGTACATGCATGTCATGGGTCCAGTACCCGTTGTTGACAATCCAAGTCAGCTGCCTCTTTGCTTGTGAAAGACTCTTAACTCCCATTTTCTAATATGGCACAGTGAAATAAATTCTTTAATGAGCCGTTGAAAAACAACTAGCCAAAATCCTTTGTTCTCGAAGAAAATGTTCAAATTTATTTCATCGATCGTTAGTTTAGTCGATACATGATCATAAAGCAATAATTATCTAGAAATGCCATTCGCAAAAGAAACGTAGCTTCTAAGGAATATCATTAAAAGATAACTGGGTATAATAGCCTCTGTTAAAAGGATTAAAATACCTTAGTTATTCACTCTAATTATCGGTTGAACAATGTCTTCGCAATAACCAATTATAATCTTCCGGGGAAATATTACGTGTTCGTGTCGTTCAATATCTAATATAATTATCATGAATAACCATCATGTATGTACCTATTTACGCTAAAATAATCTCCTATATACCTACATACGTCAAATACCTTTCACATATACATTTATACATTAAAATCATCTATTAAATACATATATACGTCATAACCACGCCGTATGTAAATATATGCGTCATAACTATCTTATATACACATATGTACGTCGTATCCGTCTATTGTATGCCTATATGTGTCCTAACCATCCCTCAAATACGTATATCCATCATAATCAGCTGGTAATATATATTGATGTCCATTATGACAGTATGCTAAATGCGCATGCCTAATATACTGTCTATTTGCATCATTTTGTTTGCGAGGGGGACACTATGGTGTTATGTAAAGATCGTTTTAAGATGAGCCATTGAAAAACAATGTTAATTTAAATGGTAACGGAATGAGGCAACCCCCTCACCTTTCCATTCACACGGTTTTACTTTATTTCTTTAACCACGAGACGAGGGTGGGGAGATAGCGCTGAGATGAAATAAAATTTCATTATAAAACAGACTTCAATGTACTCGATTCAATATGGAGGTATGTGGGGTGTAAACATAGATACGACAATTCATTAAGATAATGGCAGTTCAGCTTTGAATATCACGTTGCAGACAATTGAAATATATATAATAAATATGATTGCAATTGGGAAGAAGGTCTTTTCTCTGATCTGGTAGCCTTCAATTTTGTGAGAAAAAGAGAATATACGCTGAAAATGCATATGAACAGACGGTCAAATAAGAGTCGTTTCATCTGAGTCACGCGCATGCGTGCATGACATGCCTGTCAAGTCTCATTCTCGATTAAAACAAAAATATGGGTAAGTTAGGGTGACCTTTTGAACTATCTGTACTAATACGGGTTAAGAACATCATAATAAAACATCTAAAATGTATCAAGATTCTTGCAAGCCGTAATATGTCTAAGTTCTAAACAGCCCCTAATGGTTAACAAACGAAATTACAGCGAGGGCAAAAGGGATCGTATAGAATTATGTGACAGAACTGGGCAAGAAATCTATGCAGGGCAATTTTTTGGCTTAAAGTCGGGGTTGTGGAAAGACAGTTGTCAAAAGAATCAAAAAAGTTGGTTTAATCGGATCAGGCGATGCTGTTATGATGCAACAAGTATATGTTCCTACATTGTCCTAGTTCAGCAATGAACTTTTATTTATACTAAAATCCATATCTGAAATTAATTTGACTTCGAACATGCAGAAAGTGAATATATTAAATTTTAGAGGAATATTATCACGGTCAAAAAAGTGAAATTTAACGTTTAAAAATCCTTTGAAATATGTTACAAGAAAGAGTTCTAGAAAATTACCTCATAGTCTGAATTTTTTCAACATCAAATTTACAAGCAAAGCTTACAACATCCATGATCAATAATTCATTATGATCGCAAAATTAGGGTTTAGTATATATAAAAATATTGTCTCATTTAAAATTTTCGTCAGATGTGAATGGGATGTCGAGCAGACGATAAATATAATCAGATCTGACATACGCCCTGCTGTCGTTACTGTTTAAATGGCAAATTCAAATATCTAGCTTATGCACAGCACGTGACCAGAATAGTAAAATATGGTCATTTCAAGCGGCCATGTGCGTATGACTACTCCCATCAGACGACAAGGAATTAGTTCCCTCCGATATTGAAGACGGTGGGATCAATGTAATATTTGATTTGTAGCTGTGCGGAGATGAGATACCGGTCACACGTCGGCTTCATTAAATATATCCGAAGTGACTACAGGCTCGTCGTAAGAAGGTATGGCCTCGTACAATTGTCATGCAGAAATATGGATTAGACTAATTGTATGTTTGGTTATCTTCCACCGTAAATTAAGAACCTTGACATTTTCGCCTCCCTCCAAGTCACACCAACGCCGCCTTTTGGTTATTGTTAATCATTAATTATTCTATGTTTTATATGCAAAATATTAAACTTTGAAGATTATATTTCGCACGATGGTCATTTTGTCTTGCACAAAGGTTTCCGAATAATACTTGTTTGTTTTTGTTTCTTCTAAATCATCGTTCCTGAATTCTATATTATTCTCCTGATAAGTTCAGAAATACTTTGGGGAAAAAATCATGTAGCCAGATAAATGTTCCCTTTTCAAACAAAACGTGTTATATTGTCCAAACAAAACGTGTTATATTGTCCAAACAAAACGTGTTATATTGTCCCCAAAAAGTAATTATGGCGGCGATATGATGGCATAACATTCGAAACTTCGAGATTAATCATACGGATCATATCTCGAATGTACTGATAAACTACCTATGTTATTTAACCAACAATTATTCATACAACTTTGCGAATGCATCAAACTGGTGTTTCATTCACAACTTTTCACTCATTTGAATGGTCAATCATATCGTAGAAACACTCGAGAAGGTCGAAATTGCGATTTCTATTTTGCAAACAAAATTATGATTTTATTGTAAATTACTGACCCGACATTCAAGGCATATGTTTTTCCCCCGCAGAAACAGTTGAGATGATCACAATGAATCGAATAGATAACAACTGTTAACAAGGATAGTTCGTTGTATGTGCCAGCTGGGCATATTTGTCCATGCAAGTTGATCTGTGAATGTTCTGAAATTGAATTATTTCAAAGCTGTCTAAATTTATGAATAACTTATTCTACATTATCAACTACAACTTCAAATATACGTTTTAGTTTACTCGTCCATCTGCTGGCTTAGTATCTTCTCTGTAGTATGTTTCAGTACACTCTCCCGTCTACTGGTTTATCCTGTTCTCTGTTATATGTGAATGTAAACTCGTCCTTGTGCTGATTCATCGTGTTTCCAAGTCATCGAACAACTCCGCAAGACATGGGACGTTACTAAATTTTCGTCCTACGGAAAAGCGAATATGGCAAAGAGGACAAATACAAAATATTTCTTATGACCATGTAAGCGAAACCCAACCCTAGTTTATGATATAGAATTGATATTTTAATAGGGTACAAGCTACACGCCATTAATGTTTTCCAACACAATGCAATTCATACATAATCTCAGCTCATATATCATCGTGTGTGCGTGTGTGTGATTTTGATTTTTAACGTACTGTTAACAATTTTTCAGTCATATCGCGACACTGTCTGCAGTTTGGCAGTTTATAGCGATGACTGGCATTCAGAATAGTACTATTTTTTATTATAAGTCTTTGTTATGGCTCTGCCAGCGTTCAAACCCGAGACCTTCCGCATCCGAGGCGGACGTTCTAACCATTTAGACAACCGGAGCGGTGCCATCATGTAATGAACACAGTATGCTATATATAAATATATCTGTCCATGTAATATTTAAACAATCTTTTAATTATCCTGTGAATATATATCACAGGAAAATTACGAAATTGATTAAATATTACATGGACATAATTTTAAAAAGCATTTGAACACGAAACGTATACAAATCACGTGTGCTTCCTCCAAGGACTGGGCACAGTATAACCGGACAAAATATATTATTTCAAGATTATTCGTCTGTCTTCGAGACACGACTGGCGAGATATTCGTACAAAGGCTACCTTTCCAATTGGAAATTAATTCCAGTTGGGTGGAAAATACCATAGCCTATCACATTTCTATGGAAAGGCTTCTCTGATGTAGACACATTGTCACAAGTCTAACGATATATGGGATTCGTTGTTTACATGTACACGTATCTTCCACACGTTGCCACCACATCGTTGAAGTTGAAGACCTATCCGATCATTCGGTTAATATTCAGAGAGTTATTTACACAAATTTAATATGACAGTCAAACGGGAAAAGCATTACACAATTTGTAATCCTTATTTTGTTTTAGCATTGAATATACAAATTAACTAAGCCAGTCGACCATCTGTCCTTACCTGAGATAATATATGGTAAGCAATCACCTGTGTTTTTTTTAAAACGATTCAGCCCGCCAATTGTCGCCCATGTTGGTTACAGGTTATGACACCTCTGTGCTAAAGAGAAATGTGACAAAGTTTAATTCGCTTGATTAAATGAAACTTTTTTTCGGAGAACGACAAAATCTACTTCTTGTAATGAATTGTAAATTGTATTAAGGATGTTGACCGTTATTTTCTGCACGTATTCCCCCAGCAATGTTTACCTGTATTACCCCAGTAATGTTTACCTGTATTACCCCAACAATGTATACCTGTATTACCCAATTTTACCTGTATTACCCAAGCACTGTGCTATGTATTACCCCATAATTGTCTGCTACGCATTACCATAGGACTGTTTGCTCAGTATTAACCCAGGACTGTTTGCTATGTTCTACCCCAGGACTGTTTGTTATGTATTGCTCTAGAACTATGTTCTGTGTATTACCCCATCACTATTTACCATGTATTACCCCAAGACTCTATGCCAGGTATTACAATAGACTGTTTGCCATGTATTACCCCAATATTATCATATATTACCCCAGGACTGTGTGCCATTAATTACCTCCGTAACAGTTAGACAGGTATTACTCAAGGACTTATTGATTGTATTACCCCAGAGCTATTTGCCAAGTATTACCCCAGAACTATTTGCCAAGTATTACCCCAGAACTATTTGCCAAGTATTACTCCAGAACTTTTTACCATGTATTACCCCAAGACTCTATGCCAGGTATTACTCCAGAACTTTTTACCATATATTGCCCCAATACTATCATGTATTACCCCAGGACTGTGTGTCATTAATTACTTCCGTAACGGTTTGCCAGGTATTAATCAAGGATTCTGGAAAACGGCGAACGTTACAGCTATTGTTATAAATGGAGAAAGATTCAAGGCCAGCAATTATAGACCGGTCTCCCTTACATGTATTGCTGCAAAATGCTTGACCACATCATAGTCAGCAACATGATGAAACATACAGATTGCTACAACATCCTAACTGACTTCCAGTATGGTGTCTGTGCCAGACGAAGCTGTGAAACACAGCATATAACCCTAGTGGATGAGCTCGCCAAATCTTTAGACAGAGGGAAGCGGAATGCCATGCTATTCTTGACTTCAATCGTGTCCCCCCACGAAATACTCCTCAGTAAGTTGGACCACTATGGCATCAGGGGTAACACCCATAAATGGATCAGATATTTCCTATCAGACAGATCGCAGAGAGTTCTAGTTGATGGAGCAACATTAGACCCAGTACCAGTCGTCAGTGGGGTACCTCAAGGGAGTGTTTTGGGTCCCATCCACTTCCTGGTGTTCATCAGTGATCTACCTGCAAGCGTCAAATCCAACACAAGACTTTTTGCAGATGACTGTATAGTCTA
This sequence comes from Unio pictorum, assembly GCA_030141615.1. Classification (NCBI taxonomy): domain Eukaryota; kingdom Metazoa; phylum Mollusca; class Bivalvia; order Unionida; family Unionidae; genus Unio; species Unio pictorum. The sequence goes on from JARLTB010000312.1 coordinate 3,842,355, forward strand.
CCGGGAAATAAATGACTCCAAGGATTGTGATATCCTTCAAGAAGACCTGAACCAACTGGTACTCTGGGAAAGAACTTGGGGTATGTCATTCCACCCATAAAAATGCAGCATCCTAAGAGTTTACAGGGAAAACAAATCACCAATCTTTTTAGAATGTACTCTTAAGGGGCACAAGTTATCCAATGAGCAGGCAACAAAATATATCGGGGTTGAATTGTCTTGAGACCTCTCTTGGAAAAGGCACATAGACAAGATATTAAAAAAAAGGAACAGTAACCTTGGTTTCCTGCGCTGCAATATCCTAATCAACAATAAAGTAGTACAAAGTGCGGCATATTTCACTCTGGTTCGATCAGGTCTTGTGTATTGCTCGACTGTGTGGTACCCACATAATAAAGATCTAATAAATAAGATAGAGATGGTTCAGAGGAGAGCTGCTAGATTCACCACAAATGAATATCGTAACGCTTAGTGGGAATCTCTCGATTCTAGTCGAACCAAGGTCCAGCTGACCATGATGTACAAGACTGCGAACAACCTAGTGGACATATCAGCGGACAAATACCTGACCCTAGCATATAGACCAACTAGATCAAACCACAAGAAAAAGTTCCAATTAAAGTCAGCATCGACAAATTGTTTCAAGTTCAGCTTCTTCCCAAATACAATAGGGACTTGGAACAAATTACCATCAACAATTGCAGAGGTTCCTGACTTGTTATCTTTCAAGCAGGAGTTTTCCAAAATTACATTCCAATGAACTAGTCGGCTACAAGTAAGACCTAGTGATTCTCGGGGCTATGCCGGTTGAGGTTTCCATATCTCATTGCCGCTACGGGTAGCCGGATTGGTCTGAGTATGAAGGGACGAAAACGCACACTGACACTCTTTTACTTAGTTCTGCCTTTCTTATCATTACTCTGACTGTCATATCACTTCTGTCTTTACTTTATCTTTGACCACGCACCGCCCGCTGCTTAATAGTTAAGGGTGACTGCGTCAACGTATTTATAGATAGACAAATAACCAGTCTAGCTGGCTGTGACCTTGTAACGTAGTCGAATCTTGTCCTGATAGTCACGTACAAGGCCTGAATTGGAACGCAGATGCCGCCTATACTTCGCGTCCCTTCCAATTACACCATTTTGGTATTCATTCAATTGTGCAGGTCCCAAATAACATACTGACTTTAAAAATCCCTTAGGTGTCTAAGTGACCCTACTGTTAGTAGCTTTGTGACAATGAATTATACTGGAAAATCCAGTTGCTACAATTAAAGTGAAATTTGTAGTCAATCTTCACACATAAGTGTGACCTGATTGGTTGTGAACTGAATTTTATGTCTTTTTCCGGATTTCTGTATTGCACACATGCATTCAGTCCGGTCAAATTTGCACAAAAGTTTAAGGAAATGAAGACAAAAAAGACTGACAATGAATTTACTGTTCAGTTTATGTCTAACCCTTATGAAAACAAAATGTAACGTGGGCATGTACTCATTATTTAGCAACATATAAATCACATCGTCAGACTGATATTTCCTTTCCATATTCTTTTAGAACTCTAATTTATTACAAAGATGTAAATGGAGTTCGATTCATGCGACCGTTGTCTGTTTTAACCTCACACATGATTTAATATCACAAGATGATTGCATATTTTAATGAAGCACGGGATTTAATGTTATTTGTTTAACCGGAAGTAATGTTATCGTTATTGCATGTTAATGGGTATAGCATGGGAAACAATTCTGTCACTGTTGTACCCGCACAAATATTGTATTCGTACAAGGTCAATGCTCCTTGATCCCGCGCATATTTAATCGTATTTCTTTATGTGATTACATGTCACGTTTCCTGAAATTTGCTTCGCTTGAAACTTTCGGTACTAATTAAGGATAGAAAAATTCTTAGGAACAACCAAATTACTCAGTCGATCACTGAAGCCTTTGAGAAAATATAATAATTAGTTATTATGCATGATCAATTGTTAATAGCAAGCGAAACCAGCCAACCCCCACCCAACACCCCACCCCCAGGAAAACTGTTATGGTCAAGCAGCCATCCTCAAAGACGTCCAGTTAAAACAAAATGTTGACACTTTACTTCCGGTTTTATATTTTTGGTTTATCTCCTGATCTACTCCATGAAAGTAATTCAGCAGAGATTGCAAGATTCAAAACAAAAATGTGTGGAAGACAAATTTCAACTATTATACTTTCATACTTTAAAATTTGTTTATTACGCTCATTAAAAAATTATTATTTAAAGCAATGGGAAAACATTCCTGTACATAGGCAAAAAATGCGCACGTGCCCCTGTCCAAAACATGTTGATGATTTCACGCAATACGAACTTTAATCCCTAATATGATACATGATTAGCTTAGAAATGGCGAGCACAGCTTATCTGTTCACTCCGACGTTGATTTTACTGACAGGATGCCATGCCATAATGTGGACGACTACAGAGCAAAGCAACAAGAGATGAAAATTACATATTCCTTCATATATCGTGTCCGTTGCCAGCTTACAAAGTAAATAAAATATGACGTTCGCTTAGATACGATATTCAATTCGGCAACTGTCGGTTGATACCATGATGAAAGCAGAAGAAATTTACATTAATTATTTAGAATTGCAACATTTAGGTTACAGTTCACAGTTTTTACAAATACCAAATGTGACTTCCACACACATATGTCGTTTGTAGCTTCAATGTCTGTTTAAAAAATTCATCCAATAAAATGATCGTTTTTCATATTAAACTATTTAAAATAAAACATCTCTTTCTCACTAATGGTGGCATCGTATTTTTGTATGTAGAAAACATTGTCTCTAATAGTTTCTTTAATCTCTTTTACTTCCATTTTCTAACTTGGAAACTTTGTACGATCAGACAGACTGTCCTGCTTTTTCAATTCAGATTTTCCTGGCGCCAAAGAATTTCAAAAAGGGGCCTTTTCAAATAACCAGTCAAAATTCTTGTATGTTAGAGTGTTTTGAAATTTGCGAATGCGATGAAACAAACCTATGTTTTCAGATACGAATTAGTCAATGTATCGTAACAATTGTTGTCAATTCGAGGTTCAACACGTCGTTATATATCAAGAATTGCTGTCAATTCGAGATACAAATCAGTCAATGTATCGTAATAATTACTGTCAAATTGGGGGGATGGGGAGGGGGCGAGTGGCCGAGTGGTCTAAAGCGCTCACCGTTACGGATCCCTGCCATCTCACTTCTGTCTGCGTGGGTTCGAATCTCAGGTTCGAGTAATGCGGATATGTGAGAAAGCTTGCCGGTAGCTTCTCGTGGGTCGGTGGTTCTTTCCAGGGTTTTCCTGGATTCTTCCTCCACCATTAATACTGGCCATCATGTATCGCCTATCTTGTGCTGAAAAATGACGTAACATCACCAACCTCTGCTTTGCAGACGACATTGGTGGGCTGGCAGACAGTGAAGACGAGTTGCCACCTTAACGAAGACATGGAGATAAGCGCTGAGAAGACAAAGATGATTACAAACTAGTGGCCAAAACAAATCTCAGCTAATATTGAAGTCAGAGGACAGGAACTGGAAACAGTGGGATAATTTAAATATATTGGTTTCATAATCACCGAAGAGGGATCATGAGCAGAAATTTTGTCACGAGCAGCACCAACAACCGCAGCTATGTCAAACCTAAGACCCATCTGGAGAGACAAATATATCTGTCTGAGAACTATAATCAGACTATTGAGAGCACTAGTCATCTCAATTTTTCTGTATTCATGTGAGGTATGGACCCTGACAGCAGACGTACAACGAAGAATCCAGGCACTGGAAATAAGATGCTACAGAACCATCCTTGGCATCTCTTTCATAGACCACGTCACAAATGAAGAAGTGCGTAACATCATCAGGCACAAAGTAGGCCAATATGAAAACTTTCTCACCACTGTCAAATGAAAAAGATGAAAAGGTATGGCCATGTCACTAGAGCCAACAGTCTATCCACAACAACACTACAGGGCAGCGTCCAGGATGGAAGAGGGAGAGGTAGACGGATAAAAAAGTGGACTGACAACATCACATAGTGGACCAGGAAATATTTTGCGAAGACACAGGCATTGGCACACGCTCGAGACAAGTAGAGGGAACTGGTCAGATTTTCAGCAGCAGAGTGCATCGACGGCCACATTAAGTCAGACTGAAGAAGAAGAAGAAGAAATGCTATTAGTATAGCTCAGAAACGTAACAGTATGTTATAAACGTATAAACTCCTACCGTTATAAAACCACACATACAACGACCATCCATCACACCTGTGTTATCATTTCATCATGGATAATCAGAGTGGGACTCCTATATATATTTAATTAAAGTGTCTAAATAATGCCTAATTGTTTCTTATTGGTTGTAATCTTAGCAGTAGACAGTGTTTACAAAACATGAATAGTCACATAATTACTAGTACTTATAAAGCCAATTAACGAATATCAAGCCCACTTCTTTTACATTTCAATACAAAGTTATTATATTATGTTTAAACAGAATTCCCTGGGTTCGAATAGTCGACATTTTACTGAACCTTTAAGAATTCCAACAGTGTTAGGAACGGCATAAACAAGAAGCGACATATTCCGAGGAATCTTGATGTCCAAGTTGAGTTAACTTTTGCGGAATTGCTAAATTGTATTGGTGAATATTATATCTTGATACCGCTTTTGGAACTGCTAAATTGTATCAGTAAAAATCAGGTCATGTAATCGCTAGTGGAATTGCTAAATTGTATTAGTGAAAGTTAACATTAGGTCATTTAATCGCTTTTGGAATTGTTAAATTGTAGCTTTAAAAATTAGATCATGCAATCGCTAGTGGAATTGCTAAATTGTATTAGTGAAAGTTAACATTAGGTCATTTAATCGCTTTTGGAATTGTTAAATTGTATTAGTGAAAGTTAACATTAGGTCATTTAATCGCTTTTGGAATTGTTAAATTGTAGCTTTAAAAATTAGATCATGTAATCGCTAGTGGAATTGCTAAATTGTATTAGTGAAAGTTAACATTAGGTCATTAAATCGCTTTTGGAATTGTTAAATTGTATTAGTGAAAGTTAACATTAGGTCATTAAATCGCTTTTGGAATTGCTAAATTGTATTAGTGAAAGTTAACATTAGGTCATTAAATCGCTTTTGGAATTGTTAAATTGTATTAGTGAAAGTTAACATTAGGTCATTAAATCGTTTTTGGAATTGTTAAATTGTATTAGTGAAAGTTAACATTAGGTCATTAAATCGCTTTTGGAATTGTTAAATTGTAGCTTTAAAAATTAGATCATGTAATCGCTAGTGGAATTGCTAAATTGTATTAGTGAAAGTTAACATTAGGTCATTAAATCGCTTTTGGAATTGTTAAATTGTAGCTTTAAAAATTAGATCATGTAATCGCTAGTGGAATTGCTAAATTGTATTAGTGAAAGTTAACATTAGGTCATTAAATCGTTTTTGGAATTGTTAAATTGTATTAGTGAAAGTTAACATTAGGTCATTAAATCGTTTTTGGAATTGCTAAATTGTATTAGTGAAAGTTAACATTAGGTCATTAAATCGCTTTTGGAATTGTTAAATTGTAGCTTTAAAAATTAGATCATGTAATCGCTAGTGAATATGCTAAATTGTGTTAGTAAAAATTAAATCATATTAACCTTTAGGGAATTCCTAATTTATATTAGTGAAAATTGTGCCACGTTATCGCTTATGCAGTTTTTAAATTGTATTAATGAAAATTATATTTTCGTATTGCTTATATAATTGCTAAATTGGCGTTAGTCATCTGAATAATGCAAAAAATGTCCTTGAATATGTCTGAATTATGCCAAATTCAAAAGAGTCTCTCTCTCTCTCTCTCTCTCTCTCTCTCTCTCTCTCTCTCTCTCTCTCTCTCTCTCTCTCTCTCTCTCTCTCCACATCAGCTACAAAAGATGCATTTTGGCTGCCAGATCTACATCGTACAGGTACACAAAGAGCGAATATTATTCGACTAGTAGTAAATCGACGGATACCCAAAACAATTCGACCGGTTTCTTTTAGACCTCACGCATGCAGCTTATGGGAAATATCATCCAAACTTCATTAAAAATATAATAGAATCAGTTTAATTCTTTTATTTGTAAATTGCTCATAAAAAGGTGATCAGATATAAAGTAAATTTACAATTATCTCCAATTTTTCATTTGGTACAGCTGCATGATCATATACATGGGGTCTCGGACATTTCCATCAAAGGCCACGTAAGCGTTCACATGGTACAACTAATTAGTAATCAAAGGCCACGTAAGCGTTCACATGGTACAACTAATTAATAACGTGCCGGGTGTTCCTAAGAAACGTTTACATACAGTGTGCAGGCATGGAAAAAGTTATGTCTGAATATCATGTTGTAACCCTCAAAATATAACAATTAAAACTTTGGATATGTTTAAAGGAAGGTAGGTAGGTAGGTACGTAGGTGTGTAGGTAGTTAGGTAGGGTGTATGATTATGATTTTTAACGTAGCTTTAACAATGTTTCTTTTTTTTTGGGGGGGGCACCAGACATTTGCCCCCCCCCCCCAATAAAAAAAGTAAAAAGTTTTTATGTGTGTGTGTGTGTGTGTGTGTGTGTACCCCCGATAAGTTGTTTGTTGTTTTTTTTTTTTTTTTTGCATTTATCCCCATTTAATTTTCCCCTTCGGGGTTATATATTTGATAAGGGGTATTTTTGTATCCCTAGTGTTTCCTTCGTAGATCCTTACTAGGTGGGAGTTTATCTAATCACAACTAGTAGTCTACGGTTTTTCTTTCTTTATTTTTGACCATGGCTAGTGGTCTCCTTATATCCTTGTGTTTGCTATTTGTGTTGGTGCTATTTGTGTGTTGCTATATATCAGTATGTACCTTGTATTTTTGTAAGGATAGCCATTTCTGTTCAAATTTTTCATAGTTGTCTTAATTTGTGTCTTCCCTCGTGGGGTGACACATTTCCTTTATTTAGTTTATTATATGTTATTTTAATTTTGAATTTTGTATAAATTGAAGTGTTTTAGTTAAAGGTTTGATGTGCTTCAATTTATTTCTACTAATATTTAGTATTTCTAGGTACGTCTGCCTTGAGTCAGTATCTGTACGAATTTATTTGGTTGTACAGTTCCTGTCTCAATTAGGGCCGTCCTGTAATTATTTATTTAAATTATTTGTAAGAAAGTCTCAAAATGGTTTATGTGTCCATTTAAATGGGAGCCATGTCTATTACGGGAGATAGACATGGCAGAAAAGTATGGGTTTAGTACCCAGAGAAAAAGAACTGCATGATTATGAATAGATTAGAAATAAATTATTATTAGGGTGCTTTTTCCAAACTCTGCTACAGGCCTGCTCACTTCGCATAGCGCCATGTGATATAGCCCCATAGATTCCTCATTATGTACTTTCCCTATTATGTTAATGGTTTATATCCTCATTACAAGTAAAAAAAAAAAATTAAATTTTATACAAGATTTTAAAACTAGTCCCTAACCTTCATCAGGGGTCCACATTTTATTAAAATCCTCGTTTTATAGTCCGTTATGAGTCGTATTAATTGTTTATTAAAGTTACCGTCAAGGAAGAGTAATTGACGTCTTTAACATTGTTTCAGTCATCTCGCTAAGATTTCTCCATGGAGGCAAAAAAGAGTTATAGTGATGTCTAGCACTGAGACATCATGCCGCAGATATGTAGCATGATGTCTCACCCAGTTACATTATCCTGACACCAGGCCGACCAAATCTTACACTAATCTCTTAATGCTGAGCGCCACAGCTGTTAGTACCATTTTTGTAAGTCTTTGGCATGACTCAGCCGGAGATCGAACCCACGACATCCCGCCTTCGCGGCGGACGCTCTAATCACTAGGCCACCAGAGCGGTAGATAGATAGGTAAGTAGGTAGGTAGGTAGGTAGATTAGATAGATAGATAGATAGATAGATAGATAGATAGATAGATAGATAGATAGATAGATAGATAGATAGATAGATAGATAGATAGATAGATAGATCAATGGATGGATGGATGGATGGATGGATGGATGGATGGATGGATGGATGGATGGATGGATGGATAGGCAGACCGACCGACCGACCGACAGACCGTGACACTGCCATGACAAAGTGTGATAGACAGAAAGACAAAGACAGTGAATATAGAACAGCCTTTTACGCATTGTGTGAACCAATTCTCGTGTTTTGTACCTGTTGTGGTTCCTTTGAGCATATTCAAAATTTTTTTAAAATTAAATTCTGATATGTATATAATGATTTCCACACATAACCTTTGCTATAAGACCGTTGCGATAAAGGTGACCACACAATTACACCCACCCACACACATTCACGCACAATTGTTTGTACGTATGCCAGCAGCAGTTAATTGTTCCCATGCCTACGAGATGTTTACAAAATGTTATCAACAAAATGACCGCACATTTGAGACTGCTTTGTAAACACTCCACAATAATATTAATATAAAAGAGCAACGTTAAGGTTTGTTGTTACTGAAGGCGTAAATAAAAATGAATACAATTTTCGGCAAGATTATTGTTAGCAAACACTTCAAGTATTCTTAGAACTATTGTCATATTTGTCAATACTTATGACTTTTATTGTTTGAACTATTTGTTATTTGTCAATACTTTTGACAGGTATTGTTATAAGTCTTGTCTATTGACTTATGTGTCAATACATTTGACAAGTATTGCTTAACTCTTGACTTATTTATCAATACTTTTAAATGTAATTTAGCGTCAAGTCTGTTGACAGGTATTGTTATAGCTATTGTCTTGTGTAAATATTTTTGATAATGTTGTTAGAACTATCGTCCTAAGTGTCAATAAATGTCAATACTTTTGACAGGTATTGTTAGAGCTATTGTCTTGTGTCAATATTTTGTATGGCGTTGTTAGAACTATCGTCTTAGGTGTCAATAAATGTCAATACTTTTGACAGGTATTGTTAGAGCTATTGTCTTGTGTCAATATTTTGTATGGTGTTGTTAGAACTATCGTCCTAAGTGTCAATAAGTATCAATACTTTTAACAGGTATTGTTAGAGCTATTGTCTTGTGTCAATATTTTGTATGGTGTTGTTAGAACTATCGTCTTAAGTGTCAATACGTGTCAATACTTTTGACAGGTATTGTTAGAGCTATTGTCTTGTGTCAATATTTTGTATGGTGTTGTTAGAACTATCGTCTTAAGTGTCAATACGTGTCAATACTTTTGACAGGTATTGTTAGAGCTATTGTCTTGCGTCAATATTTTGTATGGTGTTGTTAGAACTATCGTCTTAAGTGTCAATACGTGTCAATACTTCTGACAGGTATTGTTAGAGATATTGTCTTATGTGTTAATACCGTTGTTTATCAAATTAAAACATTTCCTTGTGTTGGAAGAAAAATAAAAAATTAAAAGATATCACGTGTGTATATTCAAAGCAAAACTGAGAAACAAAACAGAAACGCAAACATAGCCACTGTAGTTTGCACTAGTAAAACTCCTATCTCTTAAGCGACAGTCAGGAGAGGTAGCTACGGACATAAATTCACATCTTTTCTGAGTATTTTACAATAATTGTTAGAAATTTATGGTCATTTAAGACGGTCTTTATTACAATCGACAACTAGAAAGGTTGAAAGCATTAAATTTACCTTTCTTTCCTCTAAACTTCTTATCTGAATGGCACGTGCCATCCACGCGCGAACATCCATCAAAGTAAATGACCCATATTCGCACCGCAGATCATGCGAATACCCCGTTATTCCGTTCAGATTTACTTTCTTTTTTCAAACGGAAGAAAAATAGCTAATCATGAGCAGTAATTTCATCCAGCACACTAATCTGAATTATTGTATTCAATACGTGCTACACTGGCTCCAAATTTCGTCTTATCTAGATTAATTGTCAAAGGCATGAAAGGGATACCCCCATCATTCAATAGAGTGCACGTGCCTTCTGTTAGGAGATATCTGCCTATGTTTAATTTTTAATGTCACGTCACACAGAATGTATTGATATTAAATATCATGGTTTGAGACTGTTTAAATTGCTGTCCCTGAAGTGATTAGACTTCTCACAACAAAGGAAAAACCGTGGGTATGTAATTGATGCTGGGCTTTGTAATCGCCGTGTTCTTCCATGTAAAATATGATTTATTCACACACACACATGTATGTATGTATGTATGTATGTATGTATGTATGTATGTATGTATGTATGTATGTATGTATGTATGTATGTATGTATGTATGTATGTAATTCGGTTTCATTATTCTTCCGATTTTTATTCTATATATATTTTCCATTTCTTTTCCACATCTGGATTATTTTCATCAAACTTCAAGTTAATATTTTCTTAGACTGTTTTTCTGCCTTTTATTTTTGATTATGTCATACTCTTTGATATATACGTTCAGTTTAAACCTCTTCCCAGACATTTGCAGTTTTCTCAGCAAGACGGGTGATTTTTGTATTCAAACGATGTGATTTTTGCCTTGTAATAATTGGTGCGATGCATTTATTTCTTATTTTTTTTTTATTTGATTATTTTCAAAATATATCTGTTATAGTTTTATATATTTTCGATTTTAGACCAAAATATTGGGATGGCTTTGTTAATTCAAAAGGAATTTATTGGATATACCTCTAATTATAAGTCGCCGAGATTTTGTTTCAAGTAAAAACATAAAACAGTTTTAAACAAACTGAAATTAGGAAAATATTTTCCGATGAAAACGAGGATGTGCGAGGATTTATACCTATAGTATGTTTATCAAGTGTATGGGATAGCTCAGAAAAGGGTAGGTACTCACTTCAAATCTGGAAACCTCATTGTTTGTACGAAAAATTAATAAAATGCTAAAGTATTGTTGAACTGCATAAACTATTTCATAATTTACCGCATCTTCATTTTAATCGATAAGGAAAAATGATTAAACCGATTAAAGATATATTTAATAACATGGAATCCATTATAGATTACATCATGACAAAAATGTCATCGTGACTGGCTCGTAAAAAGTATGAGAAGGGGTGTAATTTTAGTAAGCATTGACATTTGAGAAATTTAATGAAAATGGCGTCATAAATCTCTATTCTCTTTACTTCAAACAGCCAAGTATCAAATTACAATGGTCGACAATTTTGCCTCATTTCAAGGTTACATCTTTTATTGTGTGACCATCGTAAATCTGGCAAATATAAACATGATATTTTGGCACTGGGTAATCAATATGTGATTTTTACTTGGTTTCCAATAACTACATTTTTTTTAATTCTTTGAATAATTCGCATACGGTGTGATTTGTATTATGCTTAGCAATGTGAGAGAAATGTACACGTATTGCTCTTCTACACCATTTTCCAAAGGCTTCATAGCAAGTATTACTTTTCTACACCATTCTCCAAATGCTACATAGCAATTATTATGTTTCTACACCATTATCCAAAAACTTCATGACAACTAATACTTTTCTACACCATTATACAAATGCTTCACAGCAATTATTACGTTTCTACACCATTATACAAATGCTACATAGCAATTATTTCTTTTCTACACCATTATACAAATGCTTCACAGCAATTATTTCTTTTCTACACCATTATACAAATGCTTCACAGCAATTATTACGTTTCTACACCATTATACAAATGTTTCACAGCAATTATTACGTTTCTACACCATTATACAAATGCTTCACAGCAATTATTACGTTTCTACACCATTATACAAATGCTACACAGCAATTATTACATTTCTACACCCTTCTCCAAAGATTTCATAGCAGTCTGCAAAACTCCCGAAATGACGACCAAGAAAAAAAGTTGCCAACATGTAGATGAGAAAGTATAACACCAAAATATTATTGACTTGAAATATGCTAGAAGAGCACATAGGCTATATAATAAATAATTCATATACAATACACTGTTCCATAAAGGAGTAAATAATTGCGATAAAACGTGTGTGTGTGTGTGTGTGTGTATAAATTGTCATCATCATTTGAGAGAGAGAGAGAGAGAGAGAGAGAGAGAGAGAGAGAGAGAGAGAGAGAGAGAGACGGGGGTGGGGGTGGCTACGAGAGTAGATATTCTCAGAATGCAATATACGCATAATTACCTATTTATCTAAGAGTTGTTAAAGCTTCATTTTTGAGTAAATGAAGTAGTTTGCCGTGCTTGGTCCCTGCCAATAATAAGAATCAATTTAAGATTTTCTAAGTGAGAGGTGTAGAAGACAAATTAAAACCAATTAATAATCATCTTTGATCCTATTATTTACACAAAGTTCACGTGTATTGTCATTTCGTTCATTTCGTACATGTCTACATCTCGATAATTAATGGGCGTAATGAAACAATTTACTTAAAGCCTTTTTTGTGGCTTGCATTAGCAATTATTCTAAGATAAGAAGTGGTTTCGAAGATATCTTTTTTGTCTTTATACATGTATGAAGTTTTTGAAGCAACTGCTGATCGCCAGACAGAATGAAATGTGTATTTTAATCTTTGGTTTAAAGTCGACAAAAAGAAAATAACTGACAGAGAAATACGTCGGTTTTTCATGATGCAGTCAGTCGCTCTTTGTTGTCTTACTGTCAAGGAGTGTCCAATTATATGTGCTGAGTATTTCTTCCGTTAGGCGCACAACGGTTGTGAAATAACATTTAAGCAACCGTAATTTACAAAACTGCACTTTAAAATAAAATCACAAACTTGACGATTTGATGAAAAATAAGGAACGAGTTTTCACTTCAACCAAATGACGGTTCAATATTCACCTGAAATTATCCGGAACCAAACCCTGTCCAAATACAATGCTAGCTTTTCTGATATCTAATTAGATACATTCACAGGACTTTAAATTGCTTCGTTAAGCTATATTTGTTGATCCAATTAAAGTCACCTGCGGTACAAATGACACCTCATTCATATAAATACCCGAACTAATTACCGTGTTTTCTCTAACTTGGCATGTCTTTCGGATTGCAGCGTGCACGGAGACGGAACAAGCTGACAGCCTCAAGTGGACATTTGTCCCTCTCTGGAGCAAGACCTTGCCACAAAGACCTTCATTTGAGGGCATTGGCGTAATGAGTCCATAAATGTCACGGCAAACCACATTTAGCCATTCCGTTTTGTAAGAACCCTTTTTTATACCACATTAAATTAAGTGGAATTATGACAGCATTAAATTTTGCCTGATCTAGGGGAACTGTCCACGTTGAACGATAAAAAAAAATGATATATTAATTTACCTTACAATATCCATGGGACATCAAGATCAGTAATCATGATTATACATCAAATAACACAGAACATAGGTTAATCTTTTAAAAATTTCACCTCTATTAACGATCTACATTTAATCAAACCAGTATTAAAATTTTCTATCTCCATTACGATTTCTTGGGCAGAGCTTAAATAATAGCCTCGTAATAATTTAACCATTTGATTTTCACCATGATGGCAAAATCAGCATGCCTTCATAATATCATACTGCACAAACTTTAACTTGCTTCAGTATAAAATTAAGGACAGTTTGTCCAAGAAAGAAGAGAATCCGTTTTGTGATCCAATAGTGACATTGAACATCAATACTACATCCCAAAATAATATGAGAATGAACTAAAAGTCAGTGCTGGATTATAGTGTGTGTGTGTGTGTGTGTGTGTGTGTGTGTGTGTGTGTGTGGATAATATATCTAATAAACTTACCATTCCCGTTTCACACTTTACAATCTTTTGACCTCATAAACAAATTAAACCCTATAATATCAGCCTAATATTTAACATCTTGACCATATTAACATTGGATTTTCCGTATGACCCGTATCACTCCGAGCATGTTTATCTAATAATTTTAACATTGGATTTTCCGTATGACCCGTATCACTCCGTGCATGTTTATCAAATAATTTTAACATTGGATTTTCCGTGTGACCCATATCACTCCGACCATGTTTATCATACAATTTTAACATTGGATTTCCTTTTGACCCCCGATTTACTCTCTCCCATGGATGTATGACTCCACATCCGTCTATATTACTTCATAAAATAATAAATTGTTATGTGTGATTTATGACTGTAAGATCTGAAAATCCGTCGTCATCCTGTGTGGACAGGAACATTTTGATGTGAACTATTTGAAGCAAATGTACGACGAAGTGCCATCCGAGAAGATCTTGGAGTATTTAATGAAATAGGATGTTTACATTAAATGTTAAACACATTTTAATGATTTTACGTTTATCTGTTATTTATACACATGTTAAAGTTTAAAAATATCTTTACTTTTTATCCTGTACTAAATATTTACATTTTTTGGTTAATCTTCTAATACTTGTATGCAATTAATTTCTGCATAGCACTTGACTTTTAATCGACACTATATAATCACTTTGTGCTGAGGTGCCGTAAAACATACATACATACATACATACATACACACACACACACACACACACACACACACACACACACACACACACACACACACACACACACACACACACACACACACACACATACATACATACATACATACATACATACATACATACATACATACATACATACATACATACATACATACTGATAACCAGTCAGTTACCTTTAATATCAGATCAAGTGAGACCATGTCAAATAGGATTCATAATGAAATAGTTGAGCGCATCGTCAAGCAAAAGTAAAGGATTACACTATGATTTTCCTGTTCGACAAGGAATTGGGAAGCGAGTATCATCGGACCACGTGATACTCTCACTATATTATTTTAAATTTATATCTACAGTTTCCTGTCGTTTCTAAAATAGATTCAGATTTTTATTGATCTCAAAAGTTTTCTAAGAAGCTGAATGTTCTGTTGGTTTAGCTTAGAAAGAAATCAAGTTTTTTTCGATACTGAAAGTTTTTACGTAAATGACGTAATTGTAAGACTGATTCAAATTTTACTTTATTATCGATTAGTTATGTTGACATTGTTATTATTGGCAATCGACATCCGTTTGACGATAACGTATTATCAGTTTTAAGTATGCATACAATTCAATAGAATGTGCTACCGGAAACGTCGTTGTAATTACGCGTACGCATGTGCTATTAGTTTTCTGTCTTTCCGGAAAGAGTTTGTCTCGCATACCACATCGTGCGAAGATCATCATTAATTTAAATTCGGAGCATCATATAATTTTCCTTAAAATATGGATGAAAACCGAGTTATCATAAATTCGATACCGAGACAAACGTTAATTTCCAATCTCCTTAATATTTAGAAATAGCAGTGCATTCGAGAAAATTATAGCCATACAATAACATTAAACGGTTTCATGTGACAGTGACATTATGTGTCATTTATCTTACGTTTCCTATTGTGAACTATCGTTCAGGTTCTGCTGTGTTTCAAGTATAAAAAAAATGTAACCTCTCTCTCTCTCTCTCTCTCTCTCTCTCTCTCTCTCTCTATATATATATATATATATATATATATATATATATATATATATATATATATATATATATATATATGTGTGTGTGTGTGTGTGTGTGTGTGTGTGTGTGTGTGTGTGTGTGTGTGTCTTTAAATGCCCTTTGCAGTTTAGGAGACTAGCTTCTGAATAAGAAAGCTACTCTTCCTGCAAAAGACAAAAATGGTGTCATATTAAGATAAATACACTAACAAATTGTCCCTCTTATTACCAATCAAGTTTGCTATTGGCTGGAAGTTTCTAGTACTTATAAGTATAATGAATTTCATTTTCATGGAGAAGCTGAATATTATAGTACTGGTACATTGAAATAAATTTGATATATTGTCTCAAAAATAAATTAAAATTTTTATTTTAAAAGTTTTTTTAAAGAATTCCCCTTTCTGTATAATTTATAATAGATGAGCTTTTTAATACAGTTAATGGCAAAGGCAGGATGAAAAAGAATGTACTGGAATGGTTCAACTTTCAATACACACAGAACGCTGTCTGCTCCATTTTTATGGCATATTTAGCTCATGTGGCCTAGTGGTTAGAGCGTCCGCCGTGGAAGCGAGAGGACGTAGGTTCGATCTCCGACTGAGTCATATCAAAGATTACAAAAATGGTAATAATAGCTGCTTCGCCTGGCGCATAGCCTTAAGAGGTTAGTGTATGGACTGGTTGGCATGGTGTCAGGATAATGTGACTGAGTGGGAGACATCATGCTACGTGTCTGCAGCATGATGCCCCAGTGCTCGACATCACTATAACCTGCCTCACTGCAGACATCGTAGCGATATGGCTGACAAATTGTTAAAGCTACATTAAAAATGCTAATCAAACAAACAAAGAAATCGCATATTTAGCAAATAAGTTGTATTTGGGTTTGTAAAATCATTGGTACATCGTATCGTAATGCATATGTAGAAAGAAGCAATACAATGATGCATTTTAGAGTCGTGAACAACAATACACTCCGTGACAGAAAAGGACCTGATAGAACGAATTAATTTTAACTGCCCTCTACAAATACTGATGAAGTAGCTTTATAGTAAAGATATGTAGGGAATTTACAGTTACCTTGTTCCAAATAGTCTTATCGACCTACACACGTACTCCTTTTTAACTAGCACTGATGATAATTATGAGACCATATGGGCATACATTGAATTCAAGTTGTATCGTAGTTAAAAATTAAGAGCCAATCTGGGACATAAAAAGAATTTAACATGACGATGTAGTCTGGGTGATAAGTGGAATTTAACATGAGGATGTAGTCTGGGGCATAAGGTGAATTTCACATAAGATTTATCTATGAGCCGGACTGCCTTAGAAATTAAGGATCAGGTAAGGCAGGCTGGGGCATTGGGTAAAAGGTTATATTAAAGTCATGAGGAACTGAACAGGGACATGTTGAAAATAACGTCTTACTTGCTTCAGTTAAGTGATCAAAAATGAAGACGTTTGCGATATTGAAGAACACTTAAAGTGGACAAGCATCGACTTGAAGACATGAAAATGCGTATACATCTAGTTTTGATTCTTGGATTGCCGCTTCACAAGTTAGGGCCTAAAATTAAAAACGAAGTGACCATTATGCATTCAAATTCAATTACCTCTCCTTCTTCGAGTTGATCTGTTCAAGAAGTATAAAAGCAGCTGATGTGCGCGTGATATGGAAAACTTGCTCATAAAAATCGAATCGTTTTTTTCTTCTTCAATTATTTAATTTAGCGATTGCCAATATGAGTTTGATACAAGGAAGCAACTGTGGACACTTATGTTCAGTAGATGTATTGGTTCTCCTCTTCCCAGTCTTTCTCAGAAATATACCTCGTACAGAAACAACAACAGTAACGTAGCGTTCCGTTCAGCGCCGATCACCCAAACAAACAATTCTACAAGTCACAACATCAACAGCATCGACCTTCTTTTGGAACATTTGGAAATTCATTCTTCTTTGACACTGAGTGACTCCTTAGAAACCAGATCCATCGAACTATGAATAACCAATTTTATTTAACCTTACCAAAAACATATATATGTATGTATTTATGTATGTATGTAGTTCCCGCCAATACCGCATGTATAATTAATGAAGCACATTTGGATTATGCTTTTGTAGAAATCATTTATTCAAGCCCTCTGATAAATGATAGCCTAAACACTTTATCATCGATTACCTGTATGACCGAGTTCAAAAAACGTTAGCCTAAACCTATCCTTTCATTTATGAATCCAACCAATCGTCTGATGGCCACCTGACTTAAAGGAATTCCTGAACATTTGGGCAATGTAATACTCAACATCGGATCAAAATGATTTCAGTCATTTTCAGAGATCAGTTTTTATTTCTAAGAATTGTATGTTGACAATGTATTATGACAATGTCAATATTAACATAAAAGGAGATATGGACTAAATATTTTTTCTCGAAATGAAACTCACGGTGAAACTACGCTTTCGGAAACCATTCTCCAGTAAATTGTAAAAATACAGATGTTTCCTGTGTTCCAAAGATTCAGCCAACAGTTAGAGCATGGTGTAGAACATATACAGAAATCAGCTTTGTGTAACTCGAGGATTGTATGCTTAAAAGACGCAGATTTGACAGAATGATATTTCCATATTCAAAATCCAAAAGAAGGCTTCGTGAAAACATGTAAATTGCGTTGCTTCAAACTGGAAAAGACCTTTACGGTTTGCCGAGGCACCACAATAAATTCGCCTTAAATATCTAAGCATTCAATTTTTTTCTTCGTCTATGGCACAGTAAGGACAATGCAGAACTAGATTTCAAAACTTCATCAGATATCACAAACATGGTCTCAAAAAGAATAAGATAGGACAAAGAACAGGAGCAGTTAGTGAATTTATGTTTTGATTGCTAACTGAAAAGATTAAAGGAAACTAATCCTTAGGAATAATCCAAGTCCAAACTTCATCTCTTTTCAGCAGCACCCACGATGATGACGATGCGAGAATCTCAACGGGTAGAATTTAATCCTTTGTCGTCCTTGATTACCTCGTCCCCTATTGAGATTGAAATCAACGTACAACCGGAAAATTACATCGGTCTGAATATCAATAACTTTTACCTGAAACTCAAAGTCCTCAAAGTGAACAATAGCAATCAAGTACTCCATTAACAAATTCATGCATTCGTTGTGCAGCGACATGGACTTGTAAATGAATTTGAAACAGGTCAGCAGCATTAATAATTACCTTTACATACCTTAGCTGAAACATCTGCTAAAGAAGACATGAATATATGTATGAACGCCTTTTAGGTATGGAAGAATGATAATTTGGGCAAGTTCAGTTACTACAGCGTTGACAGAAGATGACGACCTTTAAAATGTTTGTTTCAGCAACAGACACACAAAAAATTAACCAAGGATACAGTTAGATTTGATAGTTCCTTTGCAAATGGACATGTGGCTCCAAGAGAAGTACTGGTTGAATGGAGTGAATGTACGGTTGATATTGAATTTACATAGACTCGTGTTGTATTGTCTGAAAAATGCTAAATAATGCCAAACTATCATAGAAGAAGCCAGACTTGTGGACGTTTCGCTTAAGGTGGGAAAACGACATCAGTACAATCTTTTTGAGCAGAACGACAGCCAAATATATACCATTGCGTATTCAAAGACAGCGATCTAAACGTTTTGCTCATTGGCATTGTCAGCAATGTCCATAGATTAAAATCTTTTCGAGTTCAAACACTTCAACGCGCCCAAGATAAAGGTACCTCGAGATGGTCAGACCTATATTTTCTCTGAAAAATTACTTGAAATCTTACTTGATACTGTTTCCGGGCCCTAATGGTCGAGTGGTCTATAGCGCTCACTTTTAATTATCACTGCAATCTCACCTCAGTCCACATGTGCTCGATTCTCGAGTTTAGCACATATGGGTATGCGAGAAAGCTTACCAGTATATACCTGTAAAACAGTGTCTCTTTCCGGGATTATTTCGGGTTCTTCCTCCGCCATTTGTTATGGCCACCGTTGTGTAAAGCATGTGTTGCAAATTATGTTAAGCTAAATAACAGAAAGAACAATTAGAACTACAGTTATGATGTTTCGTATAACGAACTATGCAAGACAATATGTTTTGTGGGGTTTCGATTTCCCTCTAGATAAAGGCTGCGACAAGGTACATTTCTAGCCCATAAAAACGTGCCAACCTTGTGTGGAATCAGTTTTGCAGTAGATCCGGCGAAAATACTAGGAGTCATTTTGTATACAAACTTTAACAATACTCTGGAAAACATCAATATTGGAACACACAGAGCATCTGGTTACAAGCGATGATGATTTTCTGATCAGGAACAAGAAGAAGACAAAAATAGTCATGATCTCTAGATGGCCAGAACGAGAACAATCTCTTTTTTGTTGAGGACTTGGCTAGAAAAAAATATAACATTGTTATGGATGTCAAACCGATCATCCTAATCAGAAACAATAAAACTAATGTTTGATGATGAGTTCAGAAGAAAAGTTGGAAGAGTATCTAGACATGGGATGGCATCTCGTCTCAGAACAGAAGAATTTCCGAAGACTTGCGTTACCATTGCTTACTTTCATTGACCTCTTTGAAACCAAATGTATAGAACTTCACTGACAACAAAGTACAGGGGCTATACTTTGTTCCTCGACTTACGTGACAGAATGACTAATAATTACCCGTGAAGACAAATTACAACAACTAAATACCTGGAAAACCATCATTAAAAACAAAATTGGAAAACGTATGAATAGATACCTTGGAAATTCATTATTGCTGACTTGCAGTTCATACAGAGCTTATTGTGATCCGGTGGGGTATGCTAACAATGGTCTTCCACATAGAAAATCTAAACATGTTCTGGCCTATGTCTCAATACAGACTTTTCCAACTATCACAGTGTGGAATGTTTCGATTAATATGAAATAGATCCTCTGGAAGACAACATCTTTTGATTTTATGAGAGGAAACGCTGTAACGATGTAAGATAAGATTACAATTATCAGGCTCCATAATATGTGAAAACTATTGTTTGTACTTTCTTCATCAACGCAGTCTTGGATTTCCCTAAGAACATCTCGAGACTTCTGTTTATTGTGAGTATGCTAGACACGATGATAAAATATAAATATATTTTTGAGAACATAATAGCTAAATAGTTTTGTTAGCTCAGAAACTAAGTGTACATCGATGGCAAAATGGCAGTGCCTTGGATAATAAGAAGTCAAGTTTGACTCTATAAAGTTTTCAGCCCTGTAAGCATATTTCTGTATATAAAACTTTGACAGTTTTGTATTCCTGTTTGTGGTAATGACGCTTCTTATTATTGTTAAACTGTTTATGTCTGGAAATAATGGATCTTTTTCCCATTCAAAGCGATGCGTTCACTCGTCTCGCTTACCATCGTTGATTCGTCAACCAAATAAAAAAATTTCAGATGGAGTAATGTCCGCGTTCACATGCACTAGGTCAGACAGCACGTGATCCATAAGACCATCTTCTTATATTAAACAATAGAACAAGACCTAGTAGACGATTTCGTACGCGATGAAAACATCAGTAAGAAAGAACACTTGGAGGAGAAACATTGGCAACAGCAGAGGCAACAAAAGCAACATGAACAACAACATAAAGATAAGATATGAATGTAGACGGAGAACGCCTAATACTTCTTTAGAAACAGCAGGTTCTATGGTGTGTGAGGCCTATGGTGATACGTGAGAAGGATACAAAGCATTTTGCAAGTTATTTGTTATGTTTGCATGTTTGCGTTGTGCGTGTTTTGTGTATACCTTTGACTGTCACATATAACCAAAACGTAAACCATGCTCCTTACAAAATGTGTATCTGCTGAGTGTAATTGTTTGCTTGTGTACACTAGAGTGTGTCTATAAAACTCACTTACCCTTGTGTAAACCTACGTAAAAATCTGAAGAATGTTTTCTTTTAGGTTCGTGCAATTTCAGTTTTATTTGCATTCTATTTGTGAGTTGTATTCTTTGTGAGGGGTATTTTCCGTCAAGTCTGTGCTTCCAGAATATAAAGCGAATCATATTTGGTCAGGCTAACTAATAGCAAAATATTGCAAGGTAGATAATCTGCGAGATGTAATCAGTTTATTGTAGGATGACGGATCGCCTGCGTCGGGTATAAAATAATAGACATCTACCCTCACAAGCTAAATTAGAAGAGGGAGAGACAGAGACAGAGAGCGAGAGAGAAAGGGACGTTTATTAAATGTTGCGAAGCAATCGAGTAGGAATTCCTCGAGGTAAAAGCTGCATGGATGGATAAGATGCGGGTAAAGGAGACACTGAAGAAGGAGAGGGGATGGTGAGAGAAATAGATAAGAGATGGAAATTGACTGTATAAGAACTGAATGATAGTCCAACAGAAATTGAAAAGATTGGATGTCATAATAGTAGGAGAAAGAGATCAACGAAAATAGTGGATGGAAGCCGTTGAGCCTTGTTTTACGTTCTTGTATCTAACATGTGCAGCCTTGTGGCTAAACAATAAACATCTGGCCTTTTCGAGGCCACATAGATCTCTAGATAAGAGATATACTAAGCTTTTGCCAAAAAAATAATTTTATGTTTAGCATGTGTTTATGTTGTTTACAACTATAAGCTTACCTCTACTATTTTCTGTGTGATAGTATGTGTGTGGGTATACTAGTGTGTCTATCAACGCGTACTAATCTTGTGTGTGATAGTATGTGTGTTAGGGTATAGTAGTGTGTGCATAAATCTTTTGCACATCCTGCTAATCTCGTATATTGTGATATGTTTATATATATATATATATATATATATATATATATATATATATATATATATATATATATATATATATATATATGAATTGTAGTGTGTGTATGAACACTCATACCCTAGTTTGCAAGAAATGAGGACCTTCGTTGAAGAATTGTTGCGTTTATTCAGTACTCAAAAAAGAGGTTGCTGGTGTGAAGAAATGGTAATAAAAGCCGGTTGCTGGAAAGTGGACTGTGTATTTGGATTGTAAAAGAGTTAAAAATTACATTTTCCCGTACGCCCCAGTCTGTCCTGTTTGATCCTTAATTTCAATGCCGCCTGGAATATAGATAAATCCTATGCTAACGTCCCCTTATGACTCAGAGCTCCTTCGCATGTTGAATTCTTCCCTATGACCCAAACTGCTTTCCCATGATAAATTCCGCTTCTGCACCAGGATGCCTACCCATGTTAAATTCCCCAAATGCCCCTGACTGCCTCCCATGCTAATTTTCCCTTAAGCTCCTTACTACTTTCACATCTTAAATTCCACTTTTGCCCCGAGACTGCCTACCCATATTGAATACCCCTGATGCCACAGGCGGCCTACAAATCTTATAATTCACCAATTTTGCCTGGACTGCCTCCACGTGTTCAATTTCCAATTTGCTCCAGACTGCCTCCCATTTCCCGCATGCCCCAGACTGCCTCCCATTCCCAGCATGCCCCAGACTGCCTCCCATTCCCAGCATGCCCCAGACTGCCTCCCATTCCCAGCATGCCCCAGACTGCCTCCCATTCCCAGCATGCCCCAGACTGCCTCCCATTCCCAGCATACCCCAGACTGCCTCCCATTCCCAGCATGCCCCAGACTGCCTCCCATTCCCAGCATACCCCAGACTGCCTCCCATTTCCAGCATCTCCAAGAGTTGCTTTTAATGTAAACCTATGGTCTAATGTTAACTCCCTTTATGCCTCATAGAGTCTCTTACAATTAATTATGCTGAATTACTGACTGACGGTACGTACGAACCTATGTGTATGTATGTATGTATGTATGTATGTATGTATGTATGTATGTATGTATGTATATGTGTGTGTGTGTGTGTGTGTGTGTGTGTGTGCGTGCGTGCGTGCGTGCGTGCGTGCGTGCGTGCGTGCGTGCGTGCGTGCGTTTGTATGTATGTATGTATGTATGTATGTATGTATGTATGTATGTATGTATGTATGTATGTATGTGTGTGTGTGTGTGTGTGTGCGTGCGTGCGTGCGTGCGTGCGTTTGTATGTATGTATGTATGTATGTATGTATGTATGTATGTATGTATGTATGTATGTATGTATGTATGTATGTGTTGCAAAAGATTGGGGTCTGTGGTATTAAAGAGAAAAATGAACTCATCTGAGTTTAGTCATGCCATAGTGTAGACATATTACGCGGGGGGGGTGTCTATTGTAGTGATATCATATATTTTAGGACGGTATTTTGATAATATTAAATCAGTTTGGTTCATAACTCTTTGAGTAATAGCTTCGATTGCCTTGTTGTTTCTCGAATGAATTTATAACAAATCTGCAAATACACATTTCTATCTGATTAGCTTCAAGCCAACCTGTCTGACATTAAATAAGATATATGCCTCCTTTGAGATGTCAATTTCCGATCTGTAATATATTATTATGCAGAATTGTTACTTTCAAACAAAATAATGACATAAAATGGATGAAATATATTTCCAAACTCTTGAAATATATTGATTTACTATCAGAAAGATTTACTTTTACCAGCACTGTTAACGTGGCATAGAATAAACTTGTCTTACATAATAACGACCAATATACTTTAGAATATCGGAAATGAATGCATCGTAATCACGTGCGTGTAGCATTTTCACAAGAGTTAATAAAGTAAAATTTCCAATCTATCTTAATGTCATATAGTATTCTTCAAGGAAATTAATACATTTGAAGGAAGAACATTTTCAAACATATCTGCAACAACTAAAAGACAACAAAAACCATTCAAATATTTTCGATAAAATATAACTTTAAATTAATTAATCAAACCCTTACCGATAATTTAGATCAATGATAAAATATTGCAATCAAAATATGACTCAATTAGCGCACAGTAAATTATGAAAAAGTACTCTTTATATATGACTAAACTGCAGTTTCTTATGTTGGTAATTGTGCTG
Organism: Unio pictorum; assembly: GCA_030141615.1. Classification (NCBI taxonomy): domain Eukaryota; kingdom Metazoa; phylum Mollusca; class Bivalvia; order Unionida; family Unionidae; genus Unio; species Unio pictorum. The sequence goes on from JARLTB010000312.1 coordinate 3,866,842, forward strand.
TCTTTGCCAGCCATTCAGCAGCACGGACTTTTCTCCATTTTCTACATAATGGACGGTTTAAGCTATCCCAAAAGCTGTTAAACTGAGATATAAGGATCGTTCCACTTATATTCGAATGTTGTAAAGTCAAATCTATGTATTACCGTTTGTTTAGTGACTTAAATTAATTAATTAATTAATTTATATATATATATATATATATATATATATATATATATATATATATATATATATATGAAATATAGATATTTCGCTTTCTGGCAGCATAACTGTTTAATAGGTAATTACCTTAGACGATTTATCTGAGATATAGATATTACACTCTCTGACAACATAACAAAATATGGGTAATTACCATATCACTTCCATACAGTATAACAACACACGGAGTAATTACCATAAATGATTTATTAAATATATAGATATTTCCCTTTTGTACGCCATACAAACACAGGGTCTAAATACCAGATCCTTCCTTACAGAATAAAAACATAAGTGGTAATTACCTTATCACTTTCCTGCAGCATTTCAACATAAGAGGTATTACCATCTCACTTTCGTACAGAAAAACAACATATAGGGTAATTGCAATAAATGACTTATCGGAAATATATAAGCCAACATAAGAAGTAATGGCCATATCACTTTCTTGCAGCGAAATAACATAGGGGGTAATTACCATAAATGATTTTAGATATAGCTATTTCACTTTCTTACAGCATAAAAGCATCAGTGGTGATTACAACACAAGGAGTGATTACCATTTCACTTTCTTACATGTAAACAACATAATGGTAATTGCCATAATGTTTCATTACTTTCCATCTGACACGTAGGACTTTTTAATTAATATGATGAACATTTTCTTTGTACAACTTTTTAATTAACGCGATAACGTGCTTTTTATCTTTACACACCATAATTGTTTTTAGTGATTGCTTTACCCACCGACCACTTTTCCCTGCCCCCAACAAAAGAAATCTACCTTAATCACACACATATGCTTATTTAATTTTGGGAGTTATCAATATTTTATAAACTAGAATTCGTACTTATTACACTCAGTATTGTAGAGATTCTGCGAACGAGACTCGCTTAACTTACATTTTAAAAATGCACTGTAATCAAAAGTTAATTCGTGCTTTTGATTGTATCTGTCATACATGCTGAGGTGGGACGACATTTAGGTAAAGTATATATCGTCTGCTGTCGACGCTCTGGATATAGTGAGAGCGCGTGCTTATCGCTTTTGTGTACTACTGTCCATTTAAATGTAAGTTGTGTGCATTGCACGTGCAGCACTGAACATTTCGCCGGTTTGATTATGTATACGTGACAAATGAAGTTATTGAAATTAACGTGTCTCTGTGTCCACGAGAATGTAGGCTCAATTGTCTACTTCCGTCCTATTTAAAATATAACCGACATTGTTGGAAATCAAAAATATATTATTGTTAACTGAGAGAGCCGCAAAGTTATGCCACGCAATTATCTCAAGGGAATGCATGTTTCGTGCTAGGTTCTCTAACGCCACATACGTTACAACGTGTGCTAAAATTCATATGAAACAATTAACAATATATCAATAAAAGAAAATTTATCCCCATGTCTACTATATTATTCCAAAATATCCAAAGATAATATTTACATAAATATGAAAACCATGACAAAACAATGTAATTAGCATCTATCAACATTTATCATGTTAGCTTCGTAAAAAAAATCAAACCTGTTTTTCTTGTACAAATAATTGAATGAGTATTAAAATTAAAACATTACATCATATATTAATTGTGCCAAATCTGGCCGAAAAGTGGTTAATCTAAAAAGATCTGAAGTTGTAAACGTTATCCATACCGTTGGCGTATGGGTCATAATTCTTGTTCCGGTTTGTGAAGACATTTGGTGTATTCGGATAGTATCCCAATCCCCATGTACAACTATTAAACCTAGTATTTTCAATGTTATTTTGAATAAAGTTTAGAAAAGTTAGGAATTTTAATTGTATTATTGTATCATCTATCACGTGTGTCTCAAAACACTTCCTAGGCGCTAACCATCTGTCAGACGTCGTGTGGAATAACTGATAAACAGTGTATAATTGACTGTTGTTAATACGCCAGTTAAATCTCAGGTTTTATTTACATTATTTGATTACCTTTTGTAGAACTTGTATTCAGTTTAGCACAAATGTCAAAACTATTTAAGTTTCTCTCAAATATTATTATCAAGACATCTACTAAATAACTGGTATAACTTACAGAGAGTTTATGGTTTTTCGGTGTACAAATCACCCGAAGTATATATGTTTTCAAGTGTACAAATCACCCAGATTACATAGGTATTCAAGTGAACAAATCACCCAGTTTAGATTGGTTTTCCGGTGTACGAATCACATGGAATACATGGGTTTTCCAGTGTACAAATCACCCAGTATATGTGGGTTTTCCACTGTCCAAATCACCCAGAGTATATAGGTTTTCCAGGTACATATCACCCAGAGTATATAGGTTTTCCAGGTACATATCACCCAGAGTATATAGGGTTTCCAGGTACATATCACCCAGAGTATATAGGTTTTCAAGTGTACAAATCACCTAGATTACATATGTTTCTCAATGAACAAATCACCCAGAAGGCATTGGTCTTCCATATTTCTTCTTACGTCGCCATTTGAAATGCTAAATCAATTGTATCTGTACTCAACCTACACCATGCACGCTTATACGTTCATAGCCATATTTTCCTTAAAGCTTTAAATAAGCCATACTCGTCTTAGCCATGACACCTTGAACGCTTTGATGCATGCAAGGTCACGCCCCTAACTTCTGCTCGGTAGCTAAGACACGAACTCCGCTAATCGACCGAAGCAAACCACGGAATCAGACAAAAGAAACGCTAAATCTGAGTTTTCATCTGTTATATCAAATGAAGTGTAAAGTATAAAATGTGGAATCGATTCAAAAGCACGTTCAAATCGCACTGATTTACTAATCAAACACGTCGACTTTGTCCATCTGATACGCTTAAGTACAATGAACTGACATTCTCTGATAATGAAAACAATTTTAAGAACTGTAGTATTAAACTCGAGTAAAAGGTGTGCATGTCATTAATCGGCAACATAAATCATGTATGGACCATTTCATTTTAATAATACCTGTATTTTGTTTTCTTTAACATTAATTTCGTAATAGAAGACCATTTGTTTCGCCCTGGGGCGTGCAATGACGACTCTGACTAAAACCTGGTTTCATCTTTGGTCATTATTTTAGCTTTCTAGCTTTACTGTTATTATGGCACCATGGCGGATGCGGGAGGCTGTCATATTTTATCACAGCATACTAACTGAAGCAACACGACTGACTGGAAGTCAGAAACTTTGTTCCTATTTCAAAGTTTTCGGTAGTGTTCTTTTTCTTAAATCTTGCATGGAACCGAATACGGTTATTTATGCGAATATTGTTTCCCATATCAAAAGGGTTTCTCGCGACATTCTCCTTAAAGAAAATTTTTTTAGTAAGGACAAAACACTCTTCGTTTAGGACACACAAAGCATATTTATGGTTAAAGTTTCTTTAAATATTTAAGTTTTACTATGTTCTAAGCAGAACGCCTTTATATTTACATTCCGATTTAATAAACATTACTTAATGTCATTCTTTAATAAATCAAATATGAAATATTATATTAGGAAGTTCGTGTGATTTTACTTAAATACATAAATAAAATTCAATAAATACAAATAAAAAACTGATGTTTGCATTATATATACTCGAAAATCTTATACATACTATAATATATATATATATATATATATATATATATATATATATATATATATATATATATATATATATATATATATATATATACAGAATATCATTACATCGACAGTATACAAATTGGCTCTTACTAGCGAAATATTTCAGAATTCCTACCGCGCTTTCTTTCATATCAGAAATGTATGTTCAATTGGTTTCTAAGAATTTTAATAATGAAAAAATTATTACTCTTTGCTTTCATCGTGGTTATTACCTAATTTATCCCCATTATGTTTAAGGTGAAGTCATGCGTTCAGTGGGCAGTTGATTGAAAGTAAATAAAGCTTCCCTGCGGGAATAATTCCCTAAGGATGTGTATCATACAGGTACAGAAATCGACGACACCTGAGACCAATAATCTAATTAGCTTAAAAGACCATCAGCAAAATACGACAAACTCGTACATTATGCTCTATTACTCTATTTGTAAGAATTGTCATTCAAATACAAGCCATCACCTGAAACTGACACGGAATGAGAATTGACTGAACGAAGCCAATAACAAGCTAAAATTGTCAGGCACTTAATGGAATTACCTGGGCGGCGAGAACTTAAGTAACAATCGATAACAGAGGTAATTAACAATCGTGAAATGTGATATGGATATGATGTGTGGAGGCCACCAGTAGGTATTGGAGATATATTTAAAAGATGCGGTACTTTGTAATTTATGATAATCACGTGAGCTACAGTATTCTAGCGGGATCGCAACTGGAGAAAGCTATGATAAAAGAAAGAGACCCAGCAGGAAAAATATACATTTTCCCTTTTTTTACTTTATAGTTCAGAACAATGTCGGAGTACCGAGCCAGAAACACGACATATTCTAGCTTGAAAACATCACATATATGATTGAACTAGATGTATTATGGTGTGTGTGTGTGTGTGTGTGTGTGTGTGAGAGAGAGAGAGAGAGAGAGAGAGAGAGAGAGAGAGAGAGAGAGAGAGAGAGAGAGAGAGAGAGAGAGAGAGATATTTCTAAAGAGGTTTTAACAGTTTTTGACTCATATCGCTACGATGTCTGAAGTGTGGCAGCTTATATTGATATCTAGCACTGGGGCATCATGCCATAGACATATGGCAACATGTCCCACCCAGTCACATGTTCCTGACACCAGGCCGACCAGTCCTAACACTTAATGCTGAGCGCCTAGCAAAGCAACTGCTAGTAACAATTTTGCAAATCTTCGGTATAACGCGGCGGGGTCGAACCCACGACCTCAATCATCAGAGACGGACGATCTAACCACTTAGGCCACCGTAGAGTTTTTGTCCGATGTTATAACAAATGAGTGATCAGAGCGAAACATACCTTTCATTTTGTATTCTTGTAATAACCGTGTGTGGTTATGTATTCGTGTGAACCTTTTGTGATATGTATATATTTTCACAGATATAAAGAGGATATATATATATATATATATATATATATATATATATATATATATATATATATATATATATATATATATATATATATATATATATATATACATATATATCCTCTTTATATCTGTGAAAATATATAACTTTATTTCATACATGTGAGCAAGAGTTTCAAATATATAAATTACTTTTCACATGCGTATAAAATTACATCGTTCTGTTTTAAATATATGTGAAATAACATTATAACATTTATGACGCAGAAACATACTAACGTGCAATAAATTATTTCTTGATTTGAAGAAGAAAAAATCGATTTCTCACGTGATAAAAGTGCATTACAACGTAACAAAATGAACTTCATATGTATAAAAGTATAATTGCACATATGTACATTTCATATTGATATATTTAACATAGTTTTGTTACAGATACGAAAATGCATTTGGACAAATATAGATATAGACAACAATGCAAAAATGGTGTTCATAACAGCTACGTTAATGTCCATTGAAAAGCTAATCAACAAATACTTACAAAGTATTCGTTTAGATATATAAAAAAAAACTTTGGTCCCTGACTAATTCTTCAAAGTAATCATGAGTTGTAGTCAAAGGAAAAACGTTTGTGAGAATAGCAACTAACAAACACTCTGTCTGTCTGTCTATCATCAAGTCACATGATATGGCCTAATAGATTTTATTTTGGCCAAGATTTCATCCATACATACAAGATTTCATATATATATATATATATATATATATATATATATATATATATATATATATATATAAATATATATATGCCACCCTCACCCCCAATAATTTAAAACAAATTGGTTTGAAATCACTTTTTTATTGTATATAGATGCACGCGATCAACTACATCGTTTTTATTGTATATAGATGCACACGAAAAACTACACAGTTTTTATTATATATAGATGCAAACAAAAACCTACAGTTTTGTTTGTTGTATATAGATGCAAACAAAACATTACAGTTTTGTTTATTGTATATCGATGCAAACAAAACAATACAGTTCTGTTTATTGTATATAGATGCAAACAACAAACAAATGTTATGTTTACTGTATCGATGCAAATAAAAAACTACGGTTTTGTTTATTGTATATAGACGCACACAAAAGCTGCACCGTTTTTAAGTGTATATAGATGCAAGCAAAACAAAAGTTTTGTTTATTGTAGATAGATGCACACGAAAAACTACAGTTCTATTTATAGTATATAGATCTCATTATTGTATATAAGTGTACACACACAAAACTATAAAGTTTTGTTTTTTGTATATCATCATCATCAGTTTCTTGACCTAGTGTGGTCGTCCAGACACTATGCTGCTGAACATCTGACTAGTTACCTCCACTTGTCTCGATCATGTGCCAATGCCTGTGTCTCCGCAAAACTTTTCCCGGTCCATTTTGTGATGTTGTCAGTCCACTTCTTTTTCTCTGTCTACCTCTCCTTCTGCCGCCCTGGACGCTGCCCTGCAGGATTGTTGTGGATAGATTGTTGGCTCTAGTGACATGGCCATACCATTTCATCTTTCTCTTTTTTGCCGGTGGTGAGGAGGTTTTCATATTGGCCTACTTTGCGCCTGATGGTGTTGCGTACTTGTGATGTGCTCCTTGTAACATATGCCAAGGATGGTTTTGCAGCATCTCATTTCATGTGCCTGGATTCTTCATTGTAATTCTGCTGTCAGGGTCCAGGCCTCACATGAACACAAAAAGACTAAGATGATTAGTGATCATGATAGTCTGATTTTAGTTTTCAGACAGATATTCTTGTCTCTCCAGATGGGTCTTAGCTTTGACATAGCAGCCATTGTTTGTGCTGCTCGTGACAAAATTTCTGCTCTTGATCCCTCTTCCGTGATTATGGAACCAATATATTTGAATTGGCCCATTATTCCCAGTTCCTGTCCTCTGACTTTAATATTGGCTGAGATTTGTTTGCCACTATTTGTCATCAGCTTCGTCTTCTTGGCGCTTATATCCATGTCAAATCTGGAAGATGTTTCATCCAGGTTCTTCACTAAGGTGGCGAGCTCGTCTTCATTATATATAACTATAAATGCACAAATAAAACTATACAGTTCTGTTTATTATAAATAAATACACACAAAATGCTATATAGCTCTGCTTGTTGTATACAAATATACACACACAGTATATAGTTGTATCGATTGTATATAAATACACACACCAAATTATATTCATTGGGTGACATCCATTTATTAGAAAATATTTTAGCTTTTAAAGATTTTAGTAGATATTGCAAAGCAAAATACTTATGGTGGAAAAGTCCATCCAATAAATGTAAGGAAAGCGGGGATTCGTTCGGTGCGTTTGACAAAAATCATGCAGTTTCTAGTTGTTTTAAAGTGCCATAACAGTGTATCCACACTTATTCAGTTTATTTCTTGGTTAATGAGAATATATATTCAAAATACGATGTAAAAACTCCGATTGAAAAATTTTAAGTAATAACTGCATGGTAGCCGATCTAATATCGCATTTGCACCTGTTTACGATAATAACCGAACACAACTGCCGACCACTTCCGGTATTTAGTGAAAACAAAGCGTGACGTCACATTATGAACACTTGTTGTAAACAATGGCAGAATCGGTATCGTCACATTATGAAAAGGTCTTCAGAAACTCAACACGAAAGTTGCGATTTTGAAGGAAGTGAATTGTCACTGTCCTGCGGGTCTTAGCCATTCGAAGATGGTGATTTAATAAGCTCAGAATATTATGATAATGGTGTACAAGCGGCTGCCGGCACCCAAATTAATCCGAACCAGTTTGAACCCTATGTTTCCAATACATATCCGAAGTTGCAGATGAAGATTATGAAGAAGGAAGACGAGATAGATTGACGGACAGTTCATGGAAATTGTTTTCTGAATATATCTACGGCCTAAGTTACGATAAATATATGTATCCGACGATATTTGCAGTAGTGTTCCACAGTATCATATTCGTTTACAAATGAATGTTTCTCACCTGTAATGTTTCTCATTCAGTTTTTGTGTCAGAAAATAAAATGGTTATATATATATATATATATATATATATATATATATATATATATATATATATATATATATATATATATATATATATATATATATATATATATATATATATATATATATATATGCACAGATTATTTTGGAATCATATAACTTTATTGGTATAAAAGATAACGATAAATCACACTGGACCAATAACAATATCGTCTAAAACTTTTGATTTTCTAATTTGATCTAATGCACAAAGCATAATTTATCTCAACTTAGTTTTCAAATTATTATTTCAGAAGACATCTGTATACAGCATATAAATAATTTATTTGGTAATGTTGGCATTTCTTGGGCAAGGAACTGAGGATTATCATTCCATCATGTGCTGTTCAGAGGATCCGCACTGCCTTTCCTGATCAAAACCTGAACTACACATGCTTTTATGAGGTTGACAGCGATTAAACCTTCTAAGAAGATTTTGAATAGCAATATCCTTATCAGGCTTCTCATACAGACTACACATAGGTGGTGGTACATCTACCCAAAGTTTGACTCCTTTATCATGTACCTGTCCAATTCTGAATGCTGTTTTCATTAGACTTTCAACATAATCTGTACATTAAAGAAAATTTAATATGCATTGTATTGTACAAACCAAAAACTGCAACTTTGTGTTGAAGTTAATACATGAATTAAAAGTATTTGTCTTTACAATTGTTTGCATATTTTTATTATTTTACCATAGGGCAAAATCTTGATCTTTAAAATTAAAGGAGTGTCAACTTTAACAAATATTTTGCCTTTACTGTTTAAATTTAATATATAAAAAATAATATAGGTACTTACAATTGGTACAAAAGTATTTATATCGCTAAGTGATATATTCCTTTCTGTTCATTACTGTAGTAATGCATATTCTTACTATATGTTGAGTCAGCTATGATTTTCCTGACAGTGTATTCTCCATTCTTGTACTTTGGATACACTATTTTACGCTTGCTCTCTTTGGCTATTTTCATTAAAATGCAATGCAGCTAACCAAAGCCTATTTCAAAGTAAATAAAGATGCAAAATACAATACATAATTCTATCAAAAACCAAATACTTTATTTGCAAACATTCCAAAACACCAAAAACAGTTATACAATGTTACATTGGAGGATATAAAAAAATCAGATCTTGATATCTACGATTTAATTTCAAGATGAATATATTGGACTATATATAAAACACTGCAAAAACCTGAAACAGTATTTTTGTGTGGGCAATAATATAAGATTTACCTTGAAAGCACTCCATGATAAGAGAAACCAATCATCGTTGGTGCAAAATAATTGATTACAGAGTGGTATCCCTCCAGTGCTGAAGTTTGTTGTCCAGATGACAGCATTGGCACAACTTTTCTCATTTGCCTGCTGGTCACAATCTCTTCAAGCTTTTAAAATACTTTAGATCCTATTAGTTATAAAATATATTCATCTTAGCTTGGTTTTATGCTATCTTACATGAAAATTAAAATGTGCACTAAAACAAATATATCTAAATTCAATAAATTACTAGACCAATAAAGTTAGTGAGTCACATGCCCATATGACATGTACTCCATAAGACCCCAATGTGCTTTTGCATACCAAATATCATGTTTTTTTTTAAAAACAATGTACTGTCATCTACATTGGGAGTTTTAATATTGTGTTTCCATTACAAAGATAATTATGAGGTATACAATATTGTAAAATATCTACTCCATTTGGTTGTTGTTGTTGTTGTTGTTGTTCTAGTGTTTAACACCATTTTTCAGCACAATATAGGCAGCCAGTATAACCACCGACATTCCATTTTGTTTTGTAGATTTTTATTAATTGGGGATGGGAATAAACCTCATCATGGTTGTAAATATCTATATTTAATCTGATGCACACATTAGTCTGACAATGAAAGACAATATTTATCAAATGTTTATATTATATTTATCAAATTTTTATATCTCAGTTCTTGATTGATTGGATTTTTACTGCATTATTTTGGAAATTATGAAAACATTCTACAGGGTACACATGGAAATGATGTGGTGACTGATTTAGGATACAAATGGAAATGATGTGGTGACTGATTTGTTGAATATCATAGATATAATAATATGGTACTTGTCATTAAAAACTCACCATTGCTGCTTCTCTCGTTGAATAGCCCCTTCTTATTTTCTTTGGCGGTGACACTTGACAAGTAACTTCTTCTGATGGTGACAATATTTGAAGTCTACACAGCTGATGCTTTGGTGTTGAAGGTTATGATACCTTTGTTTACCTTGGTTTGGTTGCCACTTTCCTCCACACAGTGGATAGACGGGACATTATCATCATTGAGTTTGACTTTCTTTGGTGCCCTACACATATGCTCAACCTCAAATCTATACGTAAAAGGGAAGCATTCGGGTGTAAAATGAAAGGAGCAGAGGGCAGAAAACTCAGTCGGACTATCCCAGTTTGCTCTTTTGATTTTTACAAAGTCTGTCCACCAACGACGAAGTGATTGGTGCTTCGGGAAGGAATACATGGAAAACCCATCAGCATTTGTATTCCCACAATTTGCTGCAACACACCTGACCCCGCTGCCCTTGCTTGTACCTCCACGATGTGCATTTGGCATTGTTGTGATGATAAAATAACTAATATGGAACGGAAAACTTGCTTTGTTTATGTTTCGATAGAAACGGAAGTAAGGCGTGTGTTCATAATGTGACGTCAGACGATCTATACACTGCGGAAATTACCGAGCGATAAAATCGGTCCGATGTTTAATATTTTCGAAAACATACCTGAGCGTATTACTCACTTATTATGGAGAATTTTTCCATCGGGTTTGTTTCTACCGCTTCCAGACTTTATTTTCTATTCAAATAATACTAAATTGTATTTACGTTATTTACACTGGTATGTCAGCTTTGTCATCTTGGCAGAGGTACAACGACGCAATTGTTCTTATAACATTGGCTTTGTCATCCTGGCATAGGTACATCGACTTAATTGTTCTTATAACGTCGACTTTGTCATCCTGGCGCAGGTACATTGACGTAACTGTTCTTATAACGTCGGTTTTGTCATCCTGGCATATGAACAACGACGTAATTATTCTTATAACGTCGGCTTTGCCATCCTGGCATAGGTACAACGACTTAATTGTTCTTATAACATCGGCTTTGCATCCTGGCGCAGGTACATTGACGTAACTGTTCTTATAACGTCGGCTTAGTCATCCTGGCATAGGTACAACGACGTAACTGTTCTTATAACGTTGGCTTTGTCGTCCTGGTATAGATACAATGACGTAACTGTTCTTATAACGTCGGCTTTGTTATCCTGTTTCAGGCAAAACGACATGATTGTTGTTATAACACCAGCTTCGTCATCCTGATTGATGTATAATGACGTACCTGTTTTTATAACGTCAGTTTTGTCATTTTGATTGAGTTACGAGTACATATTTGTCATTATAACGCCAGTTTTGCCATCCTGATTGAGGCAAAACGACGCAATTGTTGTTATAACGTCAGCTTTGTCATTCTGATTGAGGTACAATGACGTAATTGTTGTTAGAACGATATGTTTGCCATTCTGACAGACGTACAACAACGTAATTGCTGTTAAAACGATAGTTTTGGCAGTCTGACAGAGGTAAAACGACGTCATTGTTGTTACAATTGACATTCTCCCTAACATAAACGACATAATTGTTCGTTTAATTAGCCATCATCAATAACGTAAACTACATTTGACGCCAACTTTGCCATCGTGGCTTAGGTAACAGGACGTATCTGTTTCGAATCACGTGTTGAACAGTAACCTTGTTTGTTAAACGTGAAAAAACGGTCTCCAGGTCAGAGTTACATGCAAGGAATCTTACGTAACTCTGACTGCTCTAGAAAAATATTAAATTATTTTAATTAAACTTTTCACTGCATAATATGAAGGTAAAGAAAACATCTACATGAAAAGAATAACACACTAAAAGCATTAAACAATAATTAAATTAACTTCCGTATTTGGCCGAATTACTCATTTGTGATGAAGAGTATATTCTTGGTTAGGAACTCTTCATCGAAACGGAGAAATTTAGTCAGCCCAATACAGTCGTTTACAGTTTATATATTGTAGTATATTTAGTGTTTATCGACACAATATATGGGGGGGGGGGTAAACCTGCAATTATTATAAAGTGATAGAGTATTTTATCACGTGGTTATATTCATTGCATCTTATACATATATAATCCACACCTCGTAAAGTCAAATATGTTAATATCATTAGTTCTCTGTATTGTTATATGTCATCATCTTTGAATTGTGTAATCTCCACTTCCCATCGTTGCCAACCGTTATTCTAGATTTGGTCTGTTTTAAGGTTTTAATTTTGAAGTAATTAGGTGTTTTCGAATTTGTCGTGCTTCATAGAGATGAATCGCCGAATCATTATTTTGTCAAACTCATCCAGAACATCTGTACATTTCATACGACATATGATAACAAATAGTATAACCAAACTATTGTTCTTCTTTGAAATATGCCTTCATCATTGGCGGTATCGACCGAAATCGCTTCTCTCCAGATGATATTCTTGTCAGTTCCAATCACGCACATCATTTGGAAAATCCCTGCTAAACCGGAAACGTTCTTCACATTATCGAAATACGCATGTGCTGTCTATTTACAATATCAGCAGAAATAATTGTGAGAGATTTAAACACAGCTTACACCTTGACTTAATGCATTATTAATCTGGACTTGAATACCTGGTTTCCTGAAATCCAGTGCGCGAGATATGACGGAGAGTAATTGAGGAAGAAAACAATCTTATTAATAAAACATAAGACCCAACACATGGTCTATTTTCTAAGAAATGTTTAGTTGCTTAAAAGAACTAATTTCTAAGAAAAATTGAAGTCAATGAAACAATAAAAAATGATTTTAATGTAAGGGACATTATATTACATTCAGCAAGTTTATTTATATGTAATAAAGTTCTACACATATGAAAAGCAGACTTTAAAGAGAGATAAATGTACAAGACATGTTTATAATTTCTAACATTATACCTCTTCCAATCTCGAAGAAGGAACAATAATCAAAACTAGAGAAAGAATACAAAGAAACATAGTAGATACGGTTACATAGGTTAAAGTGAGTTTTACCGACCTTACATAATATATAAAAAGATTAAATAAATACGATTTTCACAAGACATAGACATATCAAAATATAAATTACGATAAATGAAAATGACATAAATAAACTCAAAACATGTGTTATCAGCTTAAAATAAGAGTGTATTTAGTGTCTAGATGTTTCAAAGGAAGTACATGTTAGAATTATAGCAGAAAGCATACCAAGATGTAAATTAAACCAGAAAATATTTTTTAACAATTAGGTGACTATGTAAGTTAAACCAGAGGCGTTCGAAATTTAGAAAACACGCATGTCACAAAGTTAAGTCTTTAAAAAAAATGTTTTAATAGCGAGGCAAGTAAGTGTACATAATGCAGACAAAGGGAGGTACTAGTGTGACAAATAACTGTTAATAACAGTGAGACAAAGGGAGGTAATAGTGAGACAAATAACTGTTTATAACAGTGAGACAAAGGGAGGTACTAACGAGACAAATAACTGTTTATAACAGTGAGACAAAGGGAGGTAATAGTGAGACAACTGTTTTTAACAGTGAGACAAAATGGAGGCACTAGTGAGACAAATAACTGTTAATAACAGTGAGACAAAGGGAGGTAATAGTGAGACATAACAGATTACAGACAGTCAGACAATATCATCTAATAATGAATCAGTTGAAGGTGTATAAGACAAATAGCCAGACAACTGGGGTTAGTAGTGAGGCAACTGTGGTACATAATGAATAGAGTCAGAAAAGGGAGATAACTGAGACGCAATTGATGCAACATAGCGTCTACAGTTAAACATTTTTTTTTTGTATAACATGTGAAAATATCACTTTAAGTGACTCTAATTCGTCCAAATAAGCCCATGAAATTATTGAGCAGTACTGATTGGCTTTACTGATTGGCTGCGATCGTGGGAAAGCTTTTTAAACCCCGCCTTCTGGAATTTATTGTTGTCAGTGAACATGTTGGTTTATAGTTTGTAAAAAAAGAATGTAAAATCTACTTTTAAACATTAGTAATTCAAATTTGTTTGGGACACATTTTTACGCATAACAATAGATAGTTGCAACGTTTGTAAGAATGAACGAAATTGTTCGTTCTTCTTCCCATCTATATAATTTCTACTAAAATAAAAACAATGTAATAACAAGCATATCAAATGGGTAATGATTTAATAGTAAATTTATGAAACGTATTGAGTAATGTTCAGCTTTGCTCGCCAAGGCTGGACACTATTCATCTCGTTTCATAAATAAAATATTAAATCATTACCTATTTTAGATTAGTATATAGATTGTGTATGTGTGTAATATTGACCAGAAAAGATATCTAAAATTTTCGACAAAAGATGAGACAAGAAGCATGACATTCTCATTTTAGCTTTTATTATCTAGTCGCTATCAACAGATTCGTTTTTGCACTGACCTATAGATTTAATCTAATTGTATCTTTCTTATCTCAAAAAGTACCAACAAAAACCCCACAAATCAAAGATCTGACCCTATGGATGTCGCGTACATTTTATTGTCTTCCGCGCTATTTATTTTTAAAAAAAATATATATCTCAATTCATGATATTTTCATTCACAAACTCGCCTGCACAAGGTTTCTGTCTCAGGTCGCGCGAGTTTCACATCTGTTGGCCGATATTATCTGTACGAATTCCAACGTGAATTTTTAATTAATGCAATTATTTATGCTATTATTGAGACAAGTACTACGGATAATTTATCTTAATTATATAAACATTGTTATTACTTGCACCTGAAAGATAATTTCATCAACGTAAACGTTTTCTCACCTGTTTAATTTACATTGTATCTTACTCCATGACACGACAAAGATAGAAGATTAGCATAAATGGTCCTCTACCTACCCTCAGGCACTCCTGATAGAGAGGTTTGTTTACTCACTCGCGAGGGTCCGCATGCTGGTTTTAAAAAGATCAAATAGAACTAACTTAGAACTAGCTTTGTTGTCCAGAAAGTGTAACAATTGTAGCTCAGTCTAAAGCGTCTGAGCGTTGAATTAGGCCGATCAGCTGCTTGTTTATCCTATTGTATCGGTTGATAAATATCCACCTGGAGCGGCACAGGGTAGGGCGGGGAGGAAGGTAGTTTTGGGGTAGAGTATGAATTTTCGCGCACTCTTAAATATAGAGTACAATCTTGTGCTCAAAACGAACGCATTCCTCCAAGTTATACGACTGATAATATGGTACTTTCCGTATGCTGTTTTGAGAGAAGTCATATTTCTGTGCAATATTTTCAATTACACCAACCACCCGTATCACCCTCTGTGCAGAATTAACATCAGCTGTTTCCGTATTTTCATTAATATTATCTTAGTCGTTCCTTTTTTTCCTTTAGATTTTATGATTAATTTCAAATGCCACATATACTATTAGAAAGCAGATTTAGGTAAAATAAAGAGAAATGCATATTCATTCTGGGTTATGGCTTAGTTTGCTCGATAACTGAAATTATGACATGTTTCTTTTCTAATACATACATACATACATACATACATACATACATACATACATACATACATACATACATACATACATACATACATACATACATACATACATACATACATACATACATACATACATACATACATACATACATAAGGACATAACATTTTAAGTGTTCAAGATTTAGGGACATAGCATGAGTGTAGTAAACAATGTGGGGGTGGGGTAGTATTCATTCGCACTAATTACTGTACTGATTATATCAAGTGTAAAACATTGACGTCATTACCATTATCGTTCAAACTCCAACTGGAATAACATTATACAGACGAAAAAGAGAAATAGATTTGATGAGAACTGGAATAGCATTGTACAGACGAAAAAGTGAAATAGATTTGATGAGAACTGGAATAACATTCTACAGACGAAAAAGCGAAATAGATTTGATGAGAACTGGTATAACATTCTACAGACGAAAAAGCGAAATAGATTTGATGAGAACTGGAATAACATTCTACAGACGAAAAAGCGAAATAGATTTGATGAGAACTGGAATAACATTATACAGACGAAAAAGCGAAATAGATTTGATGAGAACTGGAATAACATTCTACAGACGAAAAAGCGAAATAGATTTGATGAGAACTGGAATAACATTCTACAGACGAAAAAGCGAAATAGATTTGATGAGAACTGGAATAACATTCTACAGACGAAAAAGCGAAATAGATTTGATGAGAACTGGAATAACATTCTACAGACGAAAAAGCGAAATAGATTTGATGAGAACTGGAATAACATTATACAGACGAAAAAGCGAAATAGATTTGATGAGAACTGGAATAACATTCTACAGACGAAAAAGCGAAATAGATTTGATGAGAACTGGAATAACATTCTACAGACGAAAAAGCGAAATAGATTTGATGAGAACTGTAATAACATTATACAGACGAAAAAGCGAAATAGATTTGATGAGAACTGGTAATTTCAAAAGACTAATCATGGAAAGAATCATTGCTGTATTACGGGATATTAAAATAATGGATCATGATATTGTATAATATTGTATTATATTGTATAATATTGTATTATATTGCAGAATATGACCAGTACTTTCAAGCATGATATCAGATAATATTAGATTTAATATAAAATTATTGATAGTATATGGATTAAAGACGATAATTTACACTTGTTCAAGAACCACAGAAATGATTGACATGGTGTTACCGTTTATAAATATTTTACGTAAAATGAAAGTAAAACATAAAATTCACCATTCAGGAAAGGCGGTATTCTACAGTTCATATTTTGAATAAGGTTAAACTTTAAAAGCAAAAACAAATTCCCCAGTTCAACGTGTGAAGCACAGAACATTGTGACAACTCATTGTCGTCTCTGTGATTCAACGGTTTAGATTCCCATCAACACCTTACCTTGTATAAGACACAAGGATCCATGCAGTAACTCTTTTAATAAAATATTTTTAAAAAACTTGTCTGTAGATAAATAACGCGGAAACATGCAGGTAATGGGACGTTTAGATTATAATTAAGCTAATTGCTAAAGAAGCTGGACATAATGAGCTCCACACACTGATAGAATCCATCGTTTTGTCCACACTATTGGTTTAAAGAATGACCGTTAAACAAAATTTCATCTTCCTTCCTCCATGTAATTTGCCAGGAAAGTGGTGTTACTGTTGTGTGATGACAAACTGATATTGCCAATCCGGATATTCTAGTTTCTTCTGATTGTTGTTGGCATGTAGGAGATGTAAGAGATTTTCAAAAGGAATGTATTTACAATATGCTGAAAGAAATATCTATATTGTGTATGTTCTGGAAGTATTTCTCATTATTCCTACTATGAAAACGAAGTCATATGGACAACGTTCTTTTGCATACCAGGGCCCAGCAACGTGTGTGTGTTCTGAAAGTATTTCTCATTATTCCCACTATGAAAATGAAGTCATATCGACAACGTTCTTTTGCATACCATTCCCAGCAACGTGAAACGAATCGCCCATTGAAATTAGACACAGTGATCCCTTTCAAGAGTGCTCTAAAAACTCACCTTTTTCGACTGCAAGAACAAACTTAAAGACCAAATAATGTTTCCTACCTTAAATATTTTCAACATTGTTTATGTTTTCTAATTTCATGGTGGGTTTTCTGTTTTGTTATTTTTTTTGTTGTCATATCATTATAGATTTTGTAAAGCTCTTAGAGCTTCTAAAGATTAGG
>JARLTB010000312.1:3887500-3920000 GCA_030141615.1 Unio pictorum
AGTGATAATTTTTTTATGGGCGGGATTATCTTTACAGTTGATAAATAGATGTAAACTTTTGCTGTACCATAAGTACCATCACCTATTACGTTTTCATTTTAGAATTGGACACAAAATGTGGCACACCAGAACACAAGGTGATCAGCGAAATATTTCAAATATCATCACAATTGCCATTCATTTATCGAATCATTGAGATGTATAATTGCCATTCATTCATCAAATCACCGATGTGAAAATGACCATAAAAGAATTGCCATTCTTCCTCGAATCACGCATGTGAAACGGACCTCAAAACGATTACCATTCATTCATTCATTCATTCATCGAATCGCCCATTGCCATTCCTTTATTAAATAACCCATGTTAAACTGACAGAAAAACAATTGCCACTCATTCATTTAATCACCATGTGAAACTGACATAAAACGGTTTTATTATACAAGTAGACGAAAATAGATTCCATCATATTCAAATGTCTTTAACACTTATGATTTCTAGTACACTCTTTTTTCTCCCTTACTCTGGACGTAACTAGTTGACATATGCTCAGTTGCAGATTTTAAGTTTCATTCTTACAAAAAAGAATCGTTGTACACTGATATATCTTCTGTTCATTAATCTATGCGGTTTCTTGGTCACATAAAATTGAACGTTCTGTTTCATGCAAGCTTGAGATTAAATTTTAAAAAAAAAAACACGTATGATTGTTGTAGGGTTTAACGCAATTTTTCAGTACACGATAGGCTATACATGGCGGCCAGTATTATTGGTGGAAGAAGAACCCGGGAAAACCCCAGAAAGAACTGTTATGTAAAAAAAAGTTGTTGATAATATTTCTTGCTGTGAGACGGAATTATGTGATTAGCTTTACATAACCTTCTTCTCATTTCTTGCTATGAGAAGGAATTACTCGTAAGTTAAGGAACGTCAATATCCATGGAGAGAGAGAGAGAGAGAGAGAGAGAGAGAGAGAGAGAGAGAGAGAGAGAGAGAGAGAGAGAGAGAGAGAGAGAGAGAGAGAAGGAAGAGGTGTCGCCACGAAGATAAGATACAGCTACATCTGGAATGAGAAGTCAGACATATATTTTCTGCTGATATGAAGAACTAACTTGACCCGATTGTGCATCTGTATTTATGCACATTCCGCCAAATTCAAGGTTAGAAAAGGTCATACCCTCCATGTACCAGTCAGAAAAATGCTGACTCTCTCTCCCAAGTAATAACCGGTTCCGACAGGTGGAAACCAATTTGTTTTACGTCAAAAAACATAGTCTTGTAGTTTATTTATATTCGTTTGGCGACGTCACACCAAATATGGATATCCGTTAGTTGGAAGCCATTTTGTCTTATGTCATTTAGAAGATCTTCGAGAAGAGTTACTCCACTTTTATTAACCGAATTGGACCTAGGTCAATGTTTGGGTTACAGAATATATATTTTTACTGATGGAACCTAGAGATTGTAGCTGAGTCGGCAAAATGCATGTATTATGTTTACCGTTATATAATCTCACACAACACTGTACATTAGCAAGGTTCTTAGTTATTTTTACTGGTGTTATGCAGTATGGTTATATACATTGCCTTTTTTCCACTTGCTCAGCAACCATTTCTATTCTATATGGTTGTGTTACAAAAACAAATGAAATTACCTTTAATATATTTTAGAATATAAACAAATGAAACATTACTTTAATACAATTTAAAGAAAATAAAAATCTTATTAATTTTACTAAAAATTCTGTCCTAACAATACCCTCTGGTTTATTTGAGCCGAGTCCTCGAGGCTCAAAAAGAAAAATCAATTTTATTCATCAAAACGAGATAAAAGGTGAAAGATCAAAAATACAATTAAAAAAAAACATTGCGACACGTTTTCGCAAAGTTTAAAGATACAATGTAAAACATTGCAAAATACATTGCAAAATACCAGGTGAAATGCAAAAAAAACACTATGAGAAAGTATATTGCAAAATACAAGAAATACAATATGGCTAATACAAAAAATACAAGAAATATAATGAAAAGGTATATTGCAAAATACAAGAAATACAATGAAAAGGTATAATGCAAAATACAAGAAATACAATGAAAAGGTATAATGCAAAATACAAGATATATATATATATATATATATATATATATATATATATATATATATATATATATATATATATATATATATATATATATATATATATATATATATATATATATATATATATATATATATTAAAAAAAGTGTATTGCACATTACTCAGTCAAATTCCAAAAAATACAATAAAGAGTGCAATGCAAAATTCGTGATAAAATTCCCCAAAAACACAATGGGAATAAAACTTCACAGCATTGAATATCTTCATAAGATAATATGAAACAACATAGTAGAACATACGATTTTTTTTAATTATTATATTAAACACACATGTCTACAAAACTACAAAACCTACCTCTAAACTAGGCTTGTCTGACGATTGTAACACAAAATAATAGCATGCAGTTCTTGTTATCTTTATTTTTATATTTCTGTTTCAGTGTACTCTTCTTTTGTGTCCTTTTTCCTTATTTCTTTTTCTCTTTTATATGTTATTTGTATAACATCAGCAGAACATATTTATGGGTGTGTACGTTTATTATATTGCTTCAGCCAAGTGTGATGAAAAAATTCTTGTTCTTATGAATAATGCTAGTGAGCCGATATTGAGCTGATCTTCCTAGTGCATATATAATATCAACAAAGAATTAACAGTAACGTTTGGAGTAAGAATGGTTGCAAAGAAAATGGCGTACAAATTTAGTATTAATCGAGAGTTAGGAAACTGACAATTTAATGTTGTTCTAGCCTTAATAACCATGACGTATGTTCACTTGCAATCAAACTTTGACCTGTGCGTGTA
Source organism: Unio pictorum (assembly GCA_030141615.1). NCBI lineage: Eukaryota > Metazoa > Mollusca > Bivalvia > Unionida > Unionidae > Unio > Unio pictorum. The sequence continues at coordinate 3,890,400 of JARLTB010000312.1, forward strand.
TGAATATGTATCGCCTTTGAATTAACCTAAGAACAGTAAGTGAAAATATCATTTAATCGTTTGGTACGGTATGGTCTAGTGCAGCTTTGAAATGTACGTGTATTATCAACGTTAACTGTGACGTTTGAAAAAGAATGCATTGCCGTTATCGTTTCAAACAAATTTGACTAAGAAGCTGGCCGTATATAGACCAATAGCTGCTCATGTCGTGAGAGCTATGCATTACGTGATCTCTGTGTCGAGTAATCGCTCGGACACTTTGACTATTTTATCATTTATGGCGAATGCGCCAAGACACAGTACCATAAGGTACATACATTCATAAAATGGTATGAAATCGTGAGAGAAAAACCTCTAAACATTGTCGAACCCATTCATTAATGAGATTGCTGTATTCTACCGCGTATTCGTTTTAAGACATTATAACTGTGAAATAACATCATTATGTAGCTACATTTGACATCCCTGTAACAATATTCGATACGTTCAATTGAACAAGTCCGTATAAGCCTGATTTAAAACTGTGAATCCACTTATAGGCTGAACTATACAAAAGTGGGAGATGCTGGAGATAACCCATGTTTCAAATTGTTTTGTTTTTTTTGTTGTTGTTTGTTCTGATACCATGTACTCTGAATTCAGAGTTAAAAAGAAACATATACCTACGAACCAAATCCAAATTCCATCCATACCTTAAGAGAAAGAAAGAGATCTGAGAGATTTGGCGCCAGAAAGAAGAAAACGATATTAGAAGGTATGAGAAAAGAATGGAATGGACGATATGACTATATGTAGTTTTCTCTCCCAAATTCGAAGGAATTTGTTCTTTTTTGTTTTCAGAATTTCGCATTGAATTCAATTACGAAATATTCGACCTAGTCGTTTTCGACGTGTATTCGATTGCGTGCGTGTTCTGTGAAATGCTTCTTTTAATGCCTGAGAAACATTCTCCGTTGGCTGCCATGATGGCGTGGATCCATCGGTCCACTTAACCAAGTAATGCTTCTTTCCAGAAATCCATTTGGATTTCAAAAGTTCATCAACTGAGTACCATTCGGTATCACTGTTGGTTGGTGCGTGATCATTGCTTGCTCGATCATGTGATGTTTGAGTCGACTGTGGTAGTGTACTGACTGTGTCCGGTGTCGGAGGTCTATAATCCCTAGGATCTTTATAGTGCTTAAGCCTATTTGCGTGTACAAGTGATTTCATTTCTTTATTGTCGGAACAACGGCGTAATCTGTAGGTGTTATTCGGACCTAATTGAGTAATATAATATGGACCTTCACATCGGGGGTAAAGCTTTTTTGATAACCCTACAGGTATATGTGAGATTTGTAAACGTACATAATCTCCAACGCGAAAGGACGGTTCCTTTGCTTTCTGGTTAAACTTCTGTTTGCTTGTGTTTTGTGCGTCACGTGTTTTTGCTTTAGTTAGTTTTTGAACTATTTTCAATCTTTGAATCAACTGATCTATGTACTGTTGTGTTTGTGTTTGTACAGTTTCTTTAGGCGTAAGAGACACATCTAAGGGTAAAGTCATTTCTTTCCCAAAGACTATGTAATAAGATGAGTATCCAGTAGAATTAACTGCTGCACTCATTCGGAATGCCATCATTACGTTGGGTAATATGGACGGCCAATCATCTTGGTGTTTACTACAGTAAGCTCGAAGCGCTTGACTGATGGTACTATTAGTTTCTTCACAGAGAATAAGTTTGAGGGTGGTATGAACTAGTATGATGACGTGTTACATGAAATAATTCACAAAGTGCGAGTACAATTTGAGGCATAAAGTTTCGTCCACGATCACTGACAAGTGTTCGCGGTGCACCATAACGTGTGAATATCTCATTGTACAAAACACTGGCGATTTCTGTTGCTGTTTGAGAACGTAAGGGAAAGGCTTCACACCAATGTGACAAACTATCTGTCACCAATAAGATGTACTGATAACCTTCCTTACTTTTTGACATCCACAAAATGTCCATGTGCCACCTAGAGAATACGTCTTCTGGGGGCAATGGGTGCAATGGGGCTTTTCGTGCATTTGTGTCCCGTTTAATGAGCTGACATTTAGAGCATGATGTAATGTAGTCATACACATTTTGATACATTTTAGTCCAATAGTATTTCTGTTTGATAGCTTGATATGTTCTTTGAACACCAAAATGACAAACTCCTGCTTTTGAATCGTGATATGATAGAAGGACATCGAGTCTCAAATTTGTGGGTAAAGCAACTTGTTTTATGAGTTGATCTGGAGAAGTTTTGTGTTTTGTACGAGGCTGAAAAAAATTATGTAAGACACCATTGATTAGTTCATATTGGCTTGCTTCATATGGAATAGCTGTTGCGCGACGAGTGTTTTCTGGTAATATTCCTTGTTCTAAGTAAACATACATGTCCTTAAAATCAGGGCATTCGCGCTGATATTGGGCGAGATCCGGTAGTTCTGAAAAAATACTGCTAGGTATGTTATCATTAGTCTGTACTGGAAATAGGTTAGGAGTGTTGACTAAAACAATGTAATTTCTGTCATTTCTTCTTGAATGGTGTACTGGTGGTTCTAACTGAGCCTGAGTGTTAGTGTATGCTGGAGATTTCCCTAATTGGCTGTCAGTCTTATCTGTTTGGTCGTAACTACGACGTGAGAGTGCATCTGCATTTGTGTTTCTATGGCCTGGAGTATATACGATATAAAAATCGTATTCTTGTAAGCGAAGTGACCAACGAATTAATCTGTTTGAAGTGTGTTTAACAGTCTTAAGCCATACTAGTGCCTTGTGATCTGTAATGACAGTAAATTTCTGATGTGATAGGTAAACATGATATGTTCTGATACCTTCTAAGACTGTTAGACATTCCTGTTCAGTCACTGACCATTGTTTTTCAGCGTTTGTTAAAGCTCGTCCACCATAAGCAATAACATGTTCTTTGTCGTCTGTCCCTATCTGAGACAAGATATACGCTAGAGCTGTACCACTGGCATCACATGTGAGTCTAAATTGTTTATTAAAATCAGGATAAGCCAAGATAGGAGCTATGGTCAAAGCTGTCTTAAGAGTTTCAAATGCTTTTTGACACTTGTCTGTCCAAAGAAATGAACTGTCTTTTGTCAATAATTTATTTAAAGGTGCTGCTATAGTAGAATATTCCTGGACAAATTTTCTGTAATAATTGCACAAACCTAGAAAACTTCTAACATCTTTCTGTGTTTTTGGAACAGGAAACTGTGTAACTGTGTCTATTTTGGATTCATCTACTTTGATTCCTTTTGTTGAGAATTTATGACCAAGATAAATAACTTTAGATGCTGCGAATACACATTTTGATGGGTTGAGTGTCAAGTTTGCTTGACGTAATCGATCGAAAATAAGTTCAAGATGTGCTAGGTGTTCTCTTCTCTTCAAATGAATTTGAAAAAATAATAATGTCATCTATATATGCAAGACATGTTGACCATGGTATACCTCTAAGTACATGACCTAAAAGAATACAATATGTGACGGGCGCATTTCTGAGTCCATACGGCATTACATTCCATTTTAAAGACCACGTGATGTTATGAAAGAGCTCTTATGTTTTGTTGCTGGGTCCATTTTAATTTGCCAAAATGCTGAGTTTAAATCTAATGTACTGAAAAGACATGGTTTAGTTTGTCCAACTGCATCAATAACATCTTCTAATCTTGGAAGAGGGAATGTCATTGGTTGTGTCACCTGATTAAGTTTCCTATAGTCAATAGCAAAGCGATATTCACCATTTTTCTTTTTGACTAAAACAACTGGAGATGCATAACTCGAAGAATTGGGTTCGATTAGTTGGTGTTCTAATAATTCATCTACCTGTCTATCAATTTCTTTATTGATGTGCGGAGACGCACGATAAGGTTGACAACGAATTGGCATGGAATCGCCTATCTCTATTCGATGGGTAAATACCGTAGTACTTCCTAATTCGTCTAAGTTTAAGGCAAAGATGTTCCTATGTTTATTAAAAAATGATTGAAGTTCTTGTTTTTGATTTTCTGTCAAATCTGAAAGTGTAAATAAAAATTAATTGGTTATCGAGGTTTGTTACTTTGTGTGTTCATGATGTCAGGTGTGTCAGGTGTGATATTCTTGTCATAAGTGTCCTCACTAATGGTAAATATGGTTTGTGGGTGTAGTACGTCTACATAAGCTAGTACGGTATTTGCATGTATGTGTATCGGTTTCGGAGTAGGATTCAAGATCTGAACAAGGTTATTTTTCGAAACCGTTACAATTATTCTAGCTGTCAAAAATGTGGAGTTTGACATGTTATGAGATGGTTCTAGTAAAACAGGTGTTCCTTTTTTTATTTTACTGATACTAACAGAAATACAACAAGTTGAGTTCGGTGAGATTGTTGTACTTTTCTTGGCGCGTGCCAACCCCGACTCAGTACGAATCAGATTGATAATTACCGTATCGTCTAGCAAAGAGAGCGTTTGTGTATCTAGATTCACTACTGCTTTGTATTTAGTCAAAAAATCTATACCCAAAATGACCGAATGGTGTAAGGCAGGTATAACATAAATTCTGTCCTAACAGAACCACCGACCCACGTTAAGCTACTGGCAAGCTTTCTCATATAATTACATTAGTCGAATCTTAGACTCGAACACGCGCAGACAGAGGTGATATGGCTGTGATCCGTAACGGAGAGCACTTTAGACCACTCGGCCACTAGAGGCCCCACAGGTATGATTGCAAAAGAACTTTGGATGAACTGTTCTTAAAATAAAATATTTATGCATATATCATTTTTACAAAGCATATGTCCATGTATACCTTCATCTATTAATTTAACATTTATTTTATCCATTCGTTACTGGTTACCTATTCTCCCGTCAACCGTCTGCGGCCCCTTCCCCATTATGGATCAACCTGTATATATTAGTAAAATTCTCAATATGCTAATAAATGAAAACCATTGATCGGATAATAGATGTGCTCCAAAGTGCTCTGGATGCAAACAAATGTTTTTTTTATTATTAAAAATAATATATCAGCACATGTACAGTCCAAATTCATTTGAGATCTGCTTTAAAAACACAACGTGACAACAATCTGCAAAGTAACATTACCATTTTAAAGTGCCAAAATATATTTTGCATTGGCTGTAACATGAATTCCGGTTGTGTTTACTATGGTATTTTACGTCGGCATTAACGAAATTCCTTCCCATATTTCCTGTGCTACTTGACATCAGTTTTATCACAATTTCTACCTGTGTTTTCTACGATATTATACACTGCCTGTGTTTTCTACGGTACATCAATTATAAAGACATTCCTTCTTGTGTTTCCTACGGCATTTTACATTGTCTGTAATTACATTTATTTCTGATTTTTACTTTTAATGTTGCATCGGCTGCAACCAAATTCTTTCTTGTGTTTTCTATGGTATTTTACATAGCTTGTGACTGAGCACACACACACACACACACACACATATATATATATATATATATATATATATATATATATATATATATATATATATATATAAACACACACACACACACACTGTCTGTAATGAAATTCCTTCATGTATTTTCTGTAGTATTATATCAATTCGAACGAAATTTATTCTTGTTTTTCTCTAAATTGTTTTACATTGACTGTAATGAAATTCCTTACTGTGGTTTTTTTTTCGGTATTACAACAGTTCTAACGAAATTCCTTCTTATGCTATTTATTTTACATCGGCTGTAACGAAATTAATCTAAGTGTTTCCTACGGTATTTTACACTGGCTGTAGACCGCTCCGGTAGAATAGTACTTATAGCGTCCGCCTCGGATGTGGGGAGGTCGTGGTTTCAAACCCCGGTCGAGTCATACCAAAGGCTTATAAAACTGGTACTAACAGCTGCCTCGCCTGGCGCACAGCATTAAAGGTTAGTGTTAGGACTAGTCGGCCTGTTGTGAGGATAATGCGACTGACTGGGACATCATGCTACATGTCTGCTGCATGATGCCTCGGTGCTAGACATCACAATAAACTTCGACAAACCACACACCGTAGCGATATGGCTTAAAATTGTTAATGCTACGTTAAAAGTAAAAAAAGTCCAATTCAAACACACGCACACGCGTATACACACGCACGGACACACACACACACGCACGCACGTACACACACACAGATACATAAATATATATATATGCAAAACCAGTTAATAACATTTCAAAAACATTATATAAACCGCAAAGTTTGAAATAAAATTCAAGTAGCTATATTTAAATAATCTAAACATGTCTGGTAATTATTAAAGATATAAAGATACACCTTTCTAATAACATCTTACGATTATTACTTTAAAAAAAAAAATTACGGCCTCATATTCACAATAAGATTATAAATAAAATTCAAAATCGTGAATATTTCATAATAAAAGTCTACGCTTAAACCACCACCGAATGATAGATCAGCTCAAAGTACCGGGGTATATCAACTGCCCTAAAATCACCCGTGGTATTATCGACACATCATTCATTAGATAACACTGACCTCTTGAATGTGTCAAGAAAGAAAGTCTGTGATTCACAGATATGGTGTCCTCAGATTTGGCATGTGTGAGTGGAGAGCAGCACGCGCGGAAAGAAAACAAATTGATAGTTTCAAGTGGATGTTTGTCCGTAACTGGGGGGAATGCCTTGATACAAGGACCTTTACTTTAGGGAATTTGCGTGATGAGTCTATAAATGTCCCATCTAACTATATTTAGCCATTTCTTTCTGTGGGAAATCTTTGACACCGCTGAGCTTGTTAATTGAATTAAACGGAGTTTTGACAGCATTAAATTTGCTTGATTAAATAGAATTGTCCACCTCGAATGAAGAATGTAATATTAATTACATTGAAATATTATTAAATCTCTAGATCTGATAGTCATGTTTATGCATACAGTTAAAAACAATATAAACAGGACTTACGATTATTCAAAAAAGTTCGTTTCCATTATCATAAGATTCGGCATTACCAGTTAGTTCTTTAACCTAGGTCCTAAATATTGACATATTAGTAGCACGTGGACAAATACCATCACCGAGCTTGGATTGGTCCATGTCACAAGATAGATTACTTTTCTGTCTGAAAACAGGAAGCTTTGAAGGTAAATCCAGGACTTGTGCAAGATGCCATCTAAGACTGTTCTGATCATGGTTACCTCTAATCATATATTTCATCATCTCCTAACTGTCAGTTGCAAGTTGGTAAAATCACTGTAACCGCGGATTCAAGCACATTTTAGTCCTAGGATCTGCATGGGGTATTTTATATCACTGTAATTGCAGATTAAAGCACATTTCAGTCCTAGGATCGGCATAGGGACTTTAATAGGACTGTAACTGCACATTAAAGCACATTTCAGTCCTTGGATCTGCATGGAGTCTTTTGAAATATCATTGTTATTTGGACATTTGGAAAATGAAATCACAGAACAGCATCATGTACTGGTTCATCAGTCCAACCTGTAGGTGGGTATTACACACGAGAGGTTCCAGACCATGTGAGAGTGCTGAAGGGAGTGGGGCGAGTATTTCAATGATGCAACTGCTAAGAGTCAGCGTCTTTGCTAAAAACAGTGTATAGCAGAACACATGGACATTGCCATTAGTACCTGATTCAAATAGATGTTTGGAACTGTTGAAATACCCAGATTACATTGCATAGACTGGTTGTGTTTTTGTTGATTTTTTAAATCTTTAAAGCAGATACTTTCTGAGCACTGCATACTCGCCATGTTAAAGATGCCTTCTAAGCACGAAGCATTCAATGTGTTGCAACCTGTTTATAATTTAGGGTTCTTTATTAATAGTCTCCAATACAATAGCTTTCATTTGGTTATCCTGTGGAAGGTTCGAGGAATGACAATTTGCATGGATTAGTTTTCACTTGACATGAAAGCATAGTGCAATAATAATCTGGACATATTCATCTTCAATTGATAGTCTTATGGAAGCATAGACTAAAAAAAAGTCTGTACAGATTAGTTTTCAGTTGGCAGTATCATGGCAGCATAGAGTAATAACAGTATGTACAGATTAGTTTTCAGTTGGCAGTACCATGACAGCATAGAGTAATAACAGTATGTACAGATTAGTTTTCAGTTGGCGGTACCATGGCAGCATAGAGTAATAACAGTATGTACAGATTAGTTTTCAGTTGGCAGTACTATGGCAGCATAGAGTAATAACAGTATGTACAGATTAGTTTTCAGTTGGCAGTACTATGGCAGCATAGAGCAATAACAGTATGTACAGGTTAGTTTTCAGTTGGCAGTACTATGGCAGTATAGAGTAATAACAGTATGTATAGATTAGTTTTCAGTTGGCAGTACTAAGGCAGCATAGAGTAATAACAGTATGTACAGGTTAGTTTTCAGTTGGCAGTACTATGGCAGCACAGAGTAATAACATTCTACACCGATTAGTTTTCAGTTGTCAGTCCTATGGTGCACAGAGCAACAAGTCTCCGCGGATTATTTTCCAGTTGGAAATCCTATAAAAGCATCGAGTAATGTTATGATGCCAATTTCCTTCAATGTATCATATGATTCCTTACCTTGTTACTTATATCGGTAAGATAATGAAAACCACTGTAAATTATAGTTCGCTACCATTATCATTTTCTGTAGCCATATAACAGCATTTTTAGTTCACCCGTTATATGTCTGTATTCATATAACAACATTTTTAGTTCACCCGTTATATGTCTGTATTCATATAACAGCGTTTTTAGTTCACCCATCATATGTCTGTATTCATATAACAGCATTTTTAGTTCACCAGTTATATGTCTGTATACATAGAACAGCATTTTTAGTTTACCCGTTATATGTCTGTAGTCATATAACAGCATTTTAGTTCACCCTTTATATGTCTGTAGTCATAAAACAGCATTTTTAGTTCACCCGTTATATGTCTGTATTCATATAACAACATTTTTAGTTCACCCGGTATATGTCTGTATTCATATAACAGCGTTTTTAGTTCACCCGTTATATGTCTGTATTCATATAACAACATTTTTAGTTCACCCGTTATATGTCTGTATTCATATAACAACATTTTTAGTTCACCCGTTATATGTCTGTAGTCATATAACAGCATTTTTAGTTCACCCGTTTTATGTCTGTAGCCATATAGATCTACTTAACAGTATCACGGAAAGGAATCTATGCTGTGCGCGTGACAATGTCTTTATAACTTTACTTTGGAGAGAAAAAATATAAGACCTCAAAAGAGATCGTTTAATTGGTTTCTAGGACTTTTTTTTAATGAAACTTCAAAAATCAAATGTTATGGGTTTGTTTGTTTGTTTGATTAGGATTTTTAACGTAGCTTTAACAATTTTTCAGTCATATCGCTACGATGTCTGCAGTGAGGCAGTTTATAGTGATGTCTAGCACTGAGACATCATGCTGCAGACATGTAGCATGATGTCTCACCCAGTCACATTATCCTGACACCAGGCCGACCAGTCCTAACACTAACCTCTTAATGCTGAGCGTCAAGCGAGGCAGCTGTTAGTACCATTTTTTGTAAGTCTTTGGTATGACTCGGCCGGGGATCGAACCGACGACCTCCCGCTTCCGGGGCAGACGCTCTAACCACTAGGCCACCAGAGCGGTTACCAATGTTATGGGGACTACACACAATGTTAATGACATATAAGAACAAGCAAAAGTATTTGTAGAGGTACCTACGTTTACAGACGAAATTAAAATATTCATTTAAACAGCGACGGCTGATATATATTTAAATAGTATTGTATGTTAATCACGTAAATAATAATGTATACTATTTATTGGTTTAAACAGTGACCTTTGATATTCATTTAAACAGTGACCTTTGATATTCATTTAAACAGTGACCTTTGATATTCATTTAAACAGTGACCTTTGATATTCATTTAAACAGTGACATCTGATATTAGTTTAACAGTGACATCTGATATACCACTGACGTCTGATATTAGTATAACAGTGACATCTGATACTAGTATAACAGTGACGTTTGATATTAGTTTAACAGTGACATCTGATATTAGTATAACAGTGACGTCTGATATTAGTTTACCACTGACGTCTGATATTAGTATAACAGTGACGTCTGATATTAGTTTACCACTAACGTCTGATATTAGTTTAACAGTGACATCTGATATTAGTATAACAGTGACGTTTGATATTAGTTTACCACTGACGTCTGATATTAGTTTAACAGTGACATCTGATATTAGTATAACAGTGACGTCTGATATTAGTTTACCACTGACGTCTGATTAGTATAACAGTGACGTTTGATATTAGTTTAACAGTGACATCTGATATTAGTATAACAGTGACGTCTGATATTAGTTTACCACTGACGTCTGATATTAGTTTAACAGTGACATCTGATATTAGTATAACAGTGACGTCTGATATTAGTTTACCACTGACGTCTGATTAGTATAACAGTGGCGTTTGATATTAGTTTAACACTGACGTTTGATATTAGTTCAACACTGACGTCTGATTAGTATAACAGTGGCGTTTGATATTAGTATAACAGTGGCGTTTGATATTAGTTCAACACTGACGTCTGATTTTAGTATAACAGTGACGTCTGATTTTAGTATAACAGTGACGTCTGATTTTAGTTCAACACTGACGTCTGATTTTAGTATAACAGTGACGTCTGATTTTAGTATAACAGTGACGTCTGATTTTAGTATAACAGTGACGTCTGATTTTAGTATAACAGTGACATCTGATTTTAGTATAACAGTGACGTCTGATTTTAGTATAACAGTGACGTCTGATTTTAGTATAACAGTGACGTCTGATTTTAGTATAACAGTGACGTCTGATTTTAGTATAACAGTGACGTCTGATTTTAGTATAACAGTGACGTCTGATTTTAGTATAACAGTGACGTCTGATTTTAGTATAACAGTGACGTCTGATTTTAGTATAACAGTGACGTATGATTTTAGTATAACAGTGACGTCTGATTTTAGTATAACAGTGACGTCTGATTTTAGTATAACAGTGACGTCTGATATTAAGTTTCATTAAATACTCCTTTTATTTCTCAGTTAACTTTCCATTGTCAGAATTGCGCACTATTTTAAGATACGGAACACTCATCTCATGTTCACAGCAAGTGTGCCTAAAGGATTATTTTGTAAACAAACCATTTACAGTCATGTATTAGACTTTTGGTTTCAATTTATTAGAATTATTTGTGAATAAAATTAAACCGCTGTTTCGAGCATTTGAAAGTAAAGATAATATAGTGCTGTCATTTAAACAGTGATGTCTGATATTAATTTAAACAGTCACATCTAATATTCCTTTAACAGTGACGTCCGATATTCGTTTTAAAAATGACGTCTGCATCTTCTGATTTAACTACAAATAAATCAATAAGTCGATTTGCTTATATATATATATATATATATATATATATATATATATATATATATATATATATATATATATATATATATATATATATATATATATATATATATATATATATATATATTACTTTCCTTCTAAAGATGGCTCTAATAATTCAATCCCATTTATAGACTCGTTTGACAGTTTATAATGAGGGAAATACGATGAGACATTTTCAAGTAATTTCATGGGCTATATAACTCTTGCTGTTTTTCACGAGGCAAATAATGCTATATGAGTCCCTTTGTCCCTTTGTGTGGCACCAACTGATCTGCCTCGCTAATAGAATGGCATTATTAATTTTCTACAAATATTAATACATGTTTTTGTTTATGCCATGACTGAAAGCACCAAAGGAACCAGTCAAGTAATGTCAAGTGTTCCGAATGATGGATCCAAAATATTATCTTCTTTTGATTTTCCACCTTATTATACGATATCAATTTTGCAAACGTCTGATTTGTTTTAAATCTAATCCCACGAAATTTTTGCTAGATTGAATTAGGTTGTAATTCAAAGTCTTTAATAATTAAATACGTGTTGGTAATAAAAACTATAATAGGAAAAATAGTATTTACACGGTTAAGAAATTGGACAGGTCTCTTAAATCTGTTTTGACTTATCTGAAACTCTTATACATCAACCTATGTTTTGGTTGCGATATTTTTTGCTTATCATACATGCCAATTTACTTTGCATTATTTGCTGAGAAAAATACAAATTTTAAAAAAAATAAAACAAGAAGGCCATCTTTTTATCCTATTTATAAGCAAGTACAATAGACAAGGCAAATGCGTTCATTGGGCCTCTCTTGCAGGCACGATTGAAATATACAACAAAGGCGTCCTTTGTGGGCATCTCTTGCCAGTACAATAGAAATGTTAAGCAAAGGCTTCCATTGGGGCATCGCTTGCTTCTCTTTTCAGAACAGTTCAGCAATAAATTACAGAATAATGATGAGGACATTTATTGCATATGACGAATATAAAATTTCGCTTCATTGGCTAAACGGGAATGACACTTTAAAGCCAGATACGTGCTGTATCTGCCGAATTTCGTAATGAGGGAAGGTTCCATAACATGATACATGTATGTAATTAAAGAGCTAAATTTGTTTTGTTTAATTAAAAAAAAATATTTTATTGCTCGATGATTTACGTCTCTTTCATATTTGTAATCATGTTTTCTTAACACAATGTCTGTACTGATTTAGTATCAGGCCATCCACATAATTCATGGCAAAAATTATTGATTCCAATTATAGCAAGTTCATTACCGTGGACAACTTAACTATATCACCAAAAATGAATTTTAATCCGTTAATTACTTGTCACAACTTTTAATTCGTCATATAAGTTGAAGGCAACAAAAATAAACATGTGGTTTAATATCTTCTCGAAAATTCTGTCTGAGCCTACAAATGTTTATAGAGTTGAACTTCAAACATTTTGAAATTTTAACCACTGCGGGATTTCACCGAGAACGGTTATAAAGTTACAGAAGACTTCTTATTTTTTACACTGTGATTTCGATTCATTAAAAAATTTAAAAAGGAATTATCATATCATTAGCACACTTTATGTTTACAGCTGTAATCCTTAAAATAATCATTCAGATTTTGACATTTCTCACAAGTTATGTATCTAAGAAGCTGAATATTTGTTTATATTTTAAACTATTAGAAATTTTTTCTCTCCTAAAATTATCTAGATGTAAAACTCATCAAAATTTTACTTTATTACCGATTAAATCAGCTGGCATAGTTATTGTTGGTAATCGACATTTGTAATGCAATAACTTTATCCGTTTTAAATAAGCATACAATTAAATACATCGTGCGACCGGAAACATCGCTGTCGTTACCCTGCATGCATCTGCTATTAGTTTACTGTATTTCCGGAAAGAGTTTCTCAGACGTAATCTCATGCGTGCAACTTCTTTAGATGATCATTCATCTAAATTCGATGAATCATATAATTTTCCTTAATGAATGGAATCAGAATATTCTTAATGCTTCCCATATGATTAAGGGTACTATTTGAGAAGGGAATCGTTAATCCACGCTGTACTTATTGAATATGTGGTGGCAATAATGAGAAACAGAGAGCAATGCAGAATAAATTTCTCAAGCGTCAATTATCTATCTATCTATCTATCTATCTATCTATCTATCTATCTATCTATCTATCTGTCTGTCTGTCTGTCTGTCTGTCTGTCTGTCTGTCCACCCACCCATCTCTCTCTCTCTATCTATCTATATATATATATATATATATATATATATATATATATATATATATATATATATATATATATATATATATATATATATATATATATATATATATATATCCATCTGTTTGTCTGTCTTTTCCATAAATGTCAATAGCCCTTTGGAAGCTACTAGAAACGGTTGAGGGTGACCCTAAATCAAGCAAATATTCTCTCGATGAAAGGTATGTTGCTAAAATAAAGACTTTCATTTCCTCATATATTCATTAAATTATTCGAAATTAATTACCATTAATCCCGATTGTGTCCTTCCCTCATGAGTAATAGAACTTTGTTTAGAAATTCTAAAGAAAAAATATTAAAGAATTTTAAATTTGTTCACGCCATACAACTTGAGCCTAAAAACGCTTTTTTTTGTTAATAAAACATCAATCTACCTGCAGACCAGTTACGTATTGTCCTAAAATAGTACGTAAGTTGTAAGACGGCTTGTAACACAAACCCAATAAAGGCTGATTTTCATTGTTTGGGTATTGGGACTCGACTTCATTATGCAATTATTTTAGTTCTTCAAGCCTGTTTAAACAGAAGTAGGATCTTTCCTATGCATGATTTTGCTGTTACCTCTGTCTGTACGCACTACAACGACAAAAGAAAAAATAATAATTGCATATCTACTAAATGAGAGGCATTAATTTCATTTTGGTGACAACTCTATGAAGATGATGAGTACTGTGGTATGAAATTAATATCGTCATTGTCATAACGAAAGCAAGTTAAGAATTTTATAAGATATTCGAAAAACATGAACAAATGTGTACAGCATGCAAATAATATCCCACTTTACTGTCAGTCTTCTATTACTTTTAAAAACTCTTGAAGAATATAGTACAATTTTCAATTGCCATATGGTAGTCATTACATAATAATATGCCATTTTTTCTCTCTAATGACTTCTTATATTTTATAGATAAAACTAAGTTCCAACGAGTTTTCAAAAGACTATATCTTCAGTTTTAATTCTGAATATATATATATATATATATATATATATATATATATATATGTATATATGTATATATGTGTATATATATATATATATATATATATATATATTATCGTCAATCAATTTACACGAAGCGTAGCGTTGCTTACGACTATAGTTTTGCAGCTTAGTACGCAGGCATTTCTTTCAAACAAGTTTTAAGATTCTGTATTCAAAGGTACATTGATTTTAGACATCTAATCCTTTAAAGATGCAAAATCCTCCGCTTTTACTGTCACCGGAAGAAATTTCCTCAGCTACACGGGAATTATATACATGAATGTATATATCATATTCATAAAACTTAATTATTTTAATTTCTTTATAATTGCAGTACTTTAGTGGTGAAAAGACTTAATCGACTGCATAGAAGTGTTACTGTTAGAACTTAACATTCAATGATTATACAACGTTTAATGAATTGGGCATTAATATTGAAGATAGTCAATTAAAATTAAAATTAAATTAAATTAAATTAAATTAAATTAAATTAAATTAAATTAAATTAAATTAAATTAAATTAAATTAAATTAAATTAAATTAAATTAAATTAAATCAGATAATATAGTAGCGAACAAATGCACATGAAGTATGAAATGTGACGCACTTCAAACATAAAAAATAACTAAAATCTAACAAAGTCATAAACGGAGGTGTAACTACGAATAGCATACATGTATATATAATAGGTGTTTGTCCATTTCCAAATAATTTAGCACTAAACGAAATCACGTGATTACGATCAAAAATGACATAAAACAACGCATGCGTAATATACTGGTGTAATAGGGAAATCAAGTCTTTCGAGTGATACATGCTCCAGTCACAAGACAGGAAAGAATGGCTAATTAAAATGATATAAAAATAGGGGGAAAGTTCATGTTCTTTAATGCATACGCCCCTAGTACAGCCATTTAACCTTTCAAACTATATTATCTACAGAAGTGCATAAGTTCATACACCGCCAGTACAATCATTAAACTTCTAAAATTGTATTATTTCATCATCATCATCATCATCATCATCATCATCATCATCATCATCATCATCATCATCATCATCATCATCAGTCTCTACCTAGCGGTGTCGTCGAGCCACTGTGCTGCTAACTATTCGACCAGTTCCCTCCACATATGCCAATGCAAGTGTCTCCGCAAAACTTTTTACTGTGATGTTGTCAGACCAATTTTTTCTCTGTCTACCTCTCCTTCTGCCACTATGGATGCTGCCCTTCAGTACTGTTGTGGCTTTACTCTTGGCTCTAGTGACATGGCCATAACATTTCAGCTTTGTCCTTTTTAACAGTGTTGAGGAGGTCTTCATAATGGTCTACTTTGTGCCTGATGGTTTTACGTACTTCTTCGTTTGTGATGTGGTCCATGTAAAATATGCCAGGGATGGTTCTGTGGCATCTCATTCATATGCCTGGATTCTACGTTGTAATTCTGCTGTCAGGGTCCAGGCTTCACATGAATACAGAAAAATTGAGAAGACTGGTGCTCTCAGTACTCTGATTTTAGTTTTCAGGCATATATTCTTGCCTCTCCAGATGGGTCTGACATAGATGCCGTTGTTTGTGCTGCTCGTGACTACATTTCTGCTCTTGGTCTTATGTACTATTTACATAAATGTACATCTTCTTTAATCAGCCACAATGACGCGAAAAGTTGAGTCCTTAAAATACATTCAAAATAAATACCGTATGTGCCATGGTATAAGTCTGGAGTATTTGTTTCCTTTCTGAGACTTCGTAATTTCTAAAACTTTGGGATTTATTATTAAGTCTTAGCCTAAGTGGTTAGAACGTGTATCACATTATCGAGAGGTCGCAGGTTCGAACCCAGTCCAAATCATACCAAGACTTATAAAAATAGTAATAGCAGCTGCCTCGCTTGGTGCTTAGCGTTAAGAGGTAACTGTTAGAACTGGTCGGCCTGGTGTCAGGATAATATGACTGGGTGGGACATGCTACTCATGTTTGCGGTATGATGCCCCAGTGCCGTACATACATTTA
Organism: Unio pictorum; assembly: GCA_030141615.1. Lineage (NCBI taxonomy): Eukaryota > Metazoa > Mollusca > Bivalvia > Unionida > Unionidae > Unio > Unio pictorum. The sequence goes on from JARLTB010000312.1 coordinate 3,907,174, forward strand.
CTGCTACACTGCATGCATCGTAGCGATATGACTGAACAATTGTTTGTTTGTTTGTTTTTTAGGGTTTAACGCCATTTTTCAGCACACGATAGGCTATACATGGCGGCCAGTATTAATGGTGGAGGAAAAATCGGGGAAAAACCCCTGGAAAGAACCACCGACCCACGAGAAGCTACAGGCAAGTTTTTTCACATAACTACATTAGCCGAATCTTAGACTCGAACCCACGCAGACAGAGGTGAGACGGCGGTGATCCGTAACGGAAAGCGCTTTAGACCACTCGGGGCCGCTGCTGAACAATTGTTAAAGCTACGTTAAAAATCCGAATTATAAACACTATTAAGTCATATTTCTGACCGTACATCTTGGCTTTTGCTGTGTAAACGTAATTTTGGTATGAAAAGAGAACGACGGCTCTTACCTTGAGCTTTAAAATTTATGAAGAGAACAGAACTTATTAAGAATGCATGGATGTTTGATGAGAAATTTTGCAAGTGTAATTTAGATGTGTTTTTAGCATCTAAATTTGCAAGTAGTAATTTTATTCATGTTACAAACACCTGCACAATGTTTTTTGTTTCAGGTAGCGTGATGCACACACGTGTATATTCCTATTACATGGCAACCATTGGAATGTTCAGCACTTTCACTTAATCAAATTATCGACGACTCAGTTCCGATAGTACCAATTACACTTCACCTTAATTACATTATAATATTTATTGTATTACACCTGGAAACCACTTATATTATAGCGGTTATGTTCTCACCTGTAAAACACACATTCTACACCATTTTATTACATCACACAATCAACAATTACCATAACTGTTTTATTAATTATCATGGCGCATTCGTGCATGGGGAGATTTGTCATTCATGCTTGAACTTTCGTGAGTTACCAATATTATTCCAATAAGATAACAGAGACATGCATTTATTGTTGCAGATCAGTCTAATGGCTTGTATACTAAAAACATAAATATGCAATTTAATTCTATGGCGTAAAATCGCCGTGCTATGGCAGCTTGTGCGTGTTTCATTTTATTATATAACCAAAATCGAAAGTGTCAACAGAACGGGTCATATTACTCAAATTTCGTGTGCATGGACATTCGTCTGCCATTTATAAATATATAACAGTATGACTAGTTCACTCTGACAAACCCCGCGCGTGTGTGTGTGTGTGTGTGTATATATATATATATATATATATATATATATATATATATATATATATATATATATCCCTACTTACACACAGAAAGCAAAATCTATCTTCGTCACCTATGAATATCTATCTATCTATCTATCTCTCTCTCTCTCTCTCTCTCTCTCTATATATATATATATATATATATATATATATATATATATATATATATATATATATATATATATATATATATATATATATATATATATATATATATATAACGTGTGATAAATTTATAATCTAAGACTATACACGGATTGAAAAATATAAATCTTTTATTTTTGCTTGAAGAAAGAAATAGATTTGTAAGTTTTCATCAACAGACTCTATGGTTAGAAATGCTATTTTATTAAAGACATTTTCAGGGTAGTGATCTGAGATTTTATATGTCATAAATAGGACGGGACAATTTGACGTTTTAAAATAATATATCTATGAGAAATTAAAGAGTTTCATTTTATTAAGAACTGCAATCAAATCATTGATCTTTTAAAATTTGTTTTCATCCAAACAGTGTTACAGTAATCTAATCTAGGAAGCACAGATAAGTTTTATAGCTATGGGACAATGTAAGTCTTCTTTCCTTGTTATCGGGTGTTACATTAACCATTGGTCACCTCATTTAAATATTAATAGGGACGGACTGATATATGTGAGGTAATGTTGCCAAGTGTGTGTGTGTGTGTGTGTGTGTGTGTGTGTGTGTGTGTGTGTGTGTGTGTGTTGCTAGATAACATTTTGTCTCTTGCATTTCTAAAATAAGAGTTTACAGTATGCATTATTCTTCAGTTTCTATATATTTTACGAACATGGGCAGAGTAAATTATCTTTAATGTGGATGCGTGGACACAAAACTAAATATTGCACCAGGTCTTGTGATTTTATCCATGAACCAATGAAATGGTAACATTTAGGCACGTTGCGAAATATTGGGGCTATCGTGTGCAAGAATCTATCATCCCTTCACAAATCTATGGCAATTATCCAAATCGAGTACACTTATAAAGTAATTCACGTTAGCCAGTCAAAACCACATGTCAACTAGTCTATCACTATGTAACAAATTTCAATCAATAATGTATTGTTGTCGATATAAATAATTCATTTTGTCGATATTTTAATAAAAGTAATGGGAGAATATTATCTATCAATCCTAGAAAATTTAATCAAACAGAAAGCGTAAAGTGAAGCACTTTCTTGTTTGACAGTCTTAAAATGTTTGGTTGAAACATTAACACACACACGCGCGCGCGCGTGCCTGTATGTGTGCGTGTGTATGTGCGTGCGCGCGCTTTGCGAATTTAAATCAGTTCTCCATGAAGAAACAAGAATGAAAACGTTATCTGTGTTCTCTCAGTAAAATTTGTATCACCCAACAATTTATGACATATTTTCTCTTTGCCTTAGTTAAAAACATTTTTTTAGATACATTTTCTTTACTGTACGTTTCGAGTATTCTTCAAATTTGTCCTTGTGTCCTACGTTTCAGATGTCATTACAACTTGTCGTTATGCTGTACGTTTCGACTATCTTTACAACTTGTATTTATGCCCTACGTTTCAAGTATCTTTACAACTTGTCCATGTGCCTTACCTTTTCTATATCAGTACAACTTGTCATTATGCTATACGTTTTGACTATCTCAGCAACTTATCTTCATGCCCTACGTTTCATGTGTCTTTACAACATGTCCTTGTGCCCTACGTTTCAAATATCGCTACAACTTGTCCTTATGTTGCACGTTTCAACTATCTTTGCAAATTTTATTTTCCAAGTATATTTAGAACATTTATTTATACCCAGAGTTTTAGGATAAACTTTTGCATTTCGAGATAGCTTGCCAGAAGTTTCCGGTGGGGTAGTGATTCTTTCTGGAGTTTCTCGAATTCTGCCTACGCAAGATTTACCGGCCGCCATGTTTAGCATGTGTGTGTGTGTGTGTGTGTGTGTGTGTGGTGTGTGTGTGTGTGTGTGTGTGTGTGTGTGTGTGTGTGTGTGTCTTGCATTTTCTAAAATAAGAGTTTATAGTATCCATTATTCTTCTGCTAAATGGTATCAAGACACAAGCAACAGACACTTGCCAAATGGCAGTCAAAATCAAATGTCTCGATACCCATAAAACGATGACCAATCATATCATTAGATAAGATTAAGAATTATTTTATCAAGGCCATAGTGGGTAATCTATAATGGATTCTTGTTTAATGTCCACTGTCTGGTTGACCGGAACATATACAGATTCCAATAACCATACCGTCATAAGTTTTCAACCTACTGTCATTACTTTTTTGTGAGATATGCTTGGCTTTCATACAAGTTTCGTACCAATGTAATTGTCAATGAAAATTTTTTAATTTTTTATTTTGATATATACTAATGAGGAGGCGTGGTTATCTCTGCTCTTGCGATTGGTCAGTTTATATGTTGCATAATGCATTTTACCTATCCACATAAATCAGTTAGTAAGATTTTCAAGGTGTCTACATTGCCCCTACAGTTTCAGCTTTTTCTATTCGTTCGCAATATACCTTTCTCACACACAGAAAACAACATTTCTTACACAAATTTGCCTTACCATTTAAAAAATATTTAATTTATACTTAATTATGGGAAAACCATAACTGTTATCATTATGATTTTTTTTATATTTTTACAGTCAACATAAATCAAGTCTAAAAACTTTGATAAACAATGTGCATACGGTTGATTACATAACGATTTAGACATTGCTTGTAAAACCGGTAAGTAATTCTTGATTGATAATTGTGGTTAGGTTATCACATATTTAATATTTAGGGATTATCTTCAAGTTGAAAAAGTATTAAATCTATAATTTATTTTACTCTCATCGTTTTAATTGTACAAATCCTTCAGATAATCAAGGATTTTCAGTGGAATAAATCCAACGTATCAATCTTCCAGATGAGGTTCTTTTTCATCGTTGACTTCGCCAAACTGCTGCATATCGCAAAAACAAAATGAAAATTATATTTTGTGCGATTTCTGTTCTTGAAGCGCTGACATTTCCATACTTTTATCAAGCATGCCACCGTAGAGAGCTTTGATGCAGGCCATGTCACGCCCCCACCTTCTGCTCGGAAACTAAAACACGAGCTATGCTAATGGACAGAAACAAAATACGGAATCAGACAAAAGAAATTTAACGGGGTGGAAAATCCTAGATTCCATCTATATTACCAAATAAAACATAAAGTGTGAAATGTGGAACCGATACAAAAGCATATTAAAATCGCCCTGATTTGCCAATCAGATATTTCGAATCCATTCATCTGCTGTACTTGATTTGCGTTGAAGTGGAAATTAACCTCGCTATAAATGAAAACTAATAGTTTGACAAAGCTGTAATATAAGCGCACTACAACCTGTGCTTGTGATAATTCTGGAAGACAAGTCATTTTTGAAATATTTCTTTGTTGAAAGTCTTGCATTTTGTTGAAAAAAGTTCTTTAAGATTAAAGCCACTAGATTACATTAATTTCAGTATAGACTGAAACACTTACATCCTCCTTGGATGGGGTGGTGGCTAAGAACATGTTTTAACTTCGGCTATTTTGCTTATAGTTCTGTTGTTATTGCAACTTGTATCATGAAGATTTTGATAATTGTTTTAACCAGGCAATAACAAAAGTCTAAATTTGACAACATGCCGGACACAGGGTGTAACCATATTTACCCGGACACAGGGTGTAACCATATTTACCCGGACACAGGGTATAACCATATTTACCCGGACACAGGGTATAACCATATTTACCGGACACAGGGTATAACCATATTTACCGGACACAGGGTATAACCATATTTACCGGACACAGGGTATAACCATATTTACCGGACATAGGGTATAACCATATTTACCGGACACAGGGTATAACCATATTTACACGACGCTTAGGAAATGAAGCAAGATGAAGAACGAAAGGTTGCAATTTTTATTCCTTTATTCATGACTTGCAAGTTAATGAGACGAAATTTCATAAATTAATTAATGAACAGACCAGAATATGGTGATGATGGAAAAATATGCGCCGTCGATTATGTCTCTTTAATCAATTAACAGATGGATAATGATAATCTTGAGCTCGTACCAGTCATGGTTCGGTGAAGTTTTTTTTTTAAAAAAAATCTTTTTAAAACAAAATACTGTTTCTAGATATTTAAAGAGTAATTAGAGTTGGTCGCCAATACATGTGATACATGGTGTTCGGGCAAGCTTAAAGAAATTTTCTTACGAGTACAAGTTTGACTTATAAGATTTCGAGTCTTTTGTCCCAAAAATTTGTTTCGTCGATATTATATGAAATTTTCATAATATACTTAAAATGTATTTACCATACATTTTTTGATGGAGAAAGCGCAGATTTAAAAAAAAAAATATAGCGGTTTTCAGTAATGGGCGGACATTACCCTCATATCCGAGGGACCAGTTGGTATGCTTCTCTGTATGATGTGTCTATCGCATTAACCAATTTGAAATGCAGTCTGTTCTCACAGAGAGTATACATCAGGTTCCTGTCGATGCGGTCTTGTTGAAATGCAAGTTAGAAGCTTAAATGAGACAAATTTATGTGATGTGAACAAACATGTCCCGTGTGACGAAGAACCTCTATGCCCCTATGGTTAGAACAATGTGTGTGTGTGTGTGTGTGTGTGTGTGTGTGTGTGTGTGTGTGTGTGTGTGTGTGTGTGTGTGTGTGTGTGTGTGTTATTTGGATTTTAACGTAACTTTGGGGAAAATTCAGTCATATAAAATTGAAAGATGAAGTTCTCAAACTTTAATTTGTGTTTTTGTGACATGATGAGAGAGAGAGAGAGAGAGAGAGAGAGAGAGAGAGAGAGAGAGAGAGAGAGAGAGATGTAGTTTAATAATTTGCAAATCTGTCTTTCAATACATCTTAGTGTCATATATTCCACCATGTTTTTATACACCTAAGCAAGCATGTGGCAAGGTGTCGTTATCAGTTGCTTACATCATAGCTGTTCGGTTAATTGCATTCCCTCTAGAATACCGTGGTTCATGTGATTATTATGAATTACAATTATGTATTACTTCGTTTTACGCCTTGGAAATGGATATCCATTACCTATTGATTACCGCCGGACATCCCATCCATGCTCTCCTGTTCGTACCTGTGTCACGCTCATCATTAGGGAATTATTTCCGTGGGGAAGTCTTATTTACTTTCAATTAGTTACATATGAACCGAATGTCATTACCTCAGAAAGATGTAACAGCAGAAAAGTTAATTAATATACAAGAGAGAGAGAGAGAGAGAGAGAGAGAGAGAGAGAGAGAGAGAGAGAGAGAGAGAGAGAGAGAGAGAGAGAGAGAAAAGCAATCAATAAAGAAACATTTTTCTGGTACGAAAGAAATCGTATTATATACGTGTTGGAGAATTATATATATATATATATATATATATATATATATATATATATATATATATATATTCACACACACACAACAATGTAGTAGATGAAAGAAATGTATTGGGTAACAGTAACTTGAAAAAGACAATTATGATACGATTGGATTTCGTTTTCCAGCATCAAAATATATTTTGAAAATAAATATGGATATTTGTCATCACAGCCTACAACCTTTATTTACAATGGTCGTCTCATAATCGTCAATAATTATATCTGATTCTGTCAGTTTTCAGGTTTTAATTAAGAAATCAGTCGAACCTTTTCGAATGTTAGTGCCTAATCTGCATGTAACTTCTAAAAGGTTTGCAGAATATCAGGGAGTTTCACTTGTCATCTGGCAGCGTATATTGATGTCATTTTAAATTTTCCTTTATTGCTTGCCGCATGGACGGCAATTGGAATTCCCACTATATCATCATCAATTTGATGCATGCGCATCAGTTTGATAAGCCATATTATACCGGAAGCTCTATTGTAATTATCGAATGCGCATGTGCTCTCTGTTTACACACTATTACCGGAAACGAGTTTCTCGAATGTAAATTTGCAACAATTATTTATTAATAACAGATATAATACACACTGACTTCATATGCAATCAATTTTATGATAATCAGTTAATGGACACACAATTTCCTGAAATTGCGTGTACGATGATTATTTGTGAGAAACAAATCTTATTAACAAAGCAAACTTCTCCAGGAACAACTAATGTCTTGAAGAAAATGTTAGTTATTAGAAACAAAATGGATTATATATGCGAGTGGCCTTTGTTACTTTGCTATTTAATGCAAATATGAAATCGAACAAAGCTTCTTTTGGATCAAATTATCTTTTTCTCTTTAAAAGTCGGCATGAAAAAGCAAAAGGAAGAATTCAGCACAGTAAGATTCAAACGGAAAAGGTATTACACGTTGATTAAGAAAAATAAAAGAATAAATTGAAAGTTTCTAATTCAGAAATAATCAAGCGTTAATCCGTTCCATTCTTGATGGGGGAAAACACGAATAAAACACTATGTACAGGTAATTAAATGTGAATAAAATGCCAGAGAAATATGCTATAAATGTTTATATTATACCGCTTAAAATCTACAAAGAGATTAGAGGCCAGTTGAGGAACTAAATATAGAATGATACTGAAAATTACATAAAACTACTTTACCACATGCTAAAATGTGACCAAAACAACTAACGATGTAAACAAGGTGTGTGTGTGTGTGTGTGTGTGTGTGTCTGTGTGTGTGTGTTTGTGTGTGTGTGTGTGTGTGTGTGTGTGTGTGTGTGTGTGTGTTGTTTAACGTAGCTTTAACAATTTTTCAGTCATCTCGCTACGAGGCAGTTTAAAGTGATGTCTAGCACTGGGGCATCATGCCACAGACACGTAGCATGATGTCCCACCCAGTCACATTATCATGACACCAGGCCGACCAGTCATAACACTAACCTAATACTGAGCGACATGCGAGGCAGCTGTTAGTACCATTTGTGTAAGTTTTTGGAAAGACTTGGCCGGAGATCGAACCCACGACCTCCCGCTTCCGTGGCGGACGTTCTAACCACTAGGCCACCGGAGTGGTGTAAGCAATGTAAACAAGATCTACGTGTTCATTTTTCCTTTCAAAGTCCGTTGTGTGTGTGTGTGTGTGTGTGTGTGTGTGTGTGTGTGTGTGTGTGTGTGTGTGTGTGTGTTAGGTCGCATGGTTCTCATATATATTGGCCCATATGTTGTACCCACATTTCAACGTAAAATTGTACTTAATCCAATTAATTTATTAAGCCTTCATTCCAACAGTACAAAGTTAATTTATCCCAGTGAAATAGCAAACTTCAACAACGTAACTGTTTTCTCACTTTTCATTCTTGAGGGGGGGGGGAACATGAATAAAACACTATGTACAGGTAAATAAATGTGAATAAAATGCCCGGAAATGATGAAAAATACATCAATAAATAAACTGTCATCATATTGTTGTCAGTTACAGGTAAGATATGCTCACCTGTGTAATGTACATTTTATCAGACTCATTTTTGGAATAACAGAAACCGTTACCATAATGGAATCATTACGTATCATCAGGCATTATTGACAGGTGTGACCTTTTGTTACTTATAATAGGACTCACAGAACTAATTTAATAACTTTTAATTTCTGAGTGTTCACGATCATTTATTTGTCAGTGTAGATGACAGTTTTTGTGTAGAGACAATAGACATACAAGTGTTTTAAAAATGTGCTTTTAATTCAGCACCAAAGAGTCAGGTGCTAATTTTATTAATGAGTGTTCTAAGAAACTGTAAAAGGACAGGGAACAAAATCCATCAATAAAAAAAACAATGTATATTTTGTCAGTTACACCTAAGATAAGCTCTCAAAAGAAAGTTTTCACTGACATCTATCTTTCATTACTAACATCTATCTTTCATTACTAACATCTATTTTTCATTACTAACATCTATCTTTCATTATTAACATCTATCTTTCATTATTAACATCTATCTTTCATTACTAACATCTATCTTTCATTACTAACATCTATCTTTCATTACTAACATCTATTTTTCATTACTAACATCTATCTTTCATTATTAACATCTATCTTTCATTACTAACATCTATCTTTCATTACTAACATCTATCTTTCATTACTAACATCTATCTTTCATTATTAACATCTATCTTTCATTACTAACATCTATTTTTCATTACTAACATCTATATTTCATTACTAACATCTATCTTTCATTACTAACATCTATTTTTCATTACTAACATCTATATTTCATTACTATCTTTCATTACTAACATCTATCTTTCATTATTAACATCTATCTTTCATTACTAACATCTATTTTTCATTACTAACATCTATATTTCATTACTATCTTTCATTACTAACATCTATCTTTCATTATTAACATCTATCTTTCATTATTAACATATATCTTTCATTACTAATATCTATCTTTCATTACTAACATCTATCTTTCATTATTAACATCTATATTTCATTACTAACATCTATCTTTCATTACTAACATCTATCTTTCATTACTAACATCTATCTTTCATTATTAACATCTATCTTTCATTACTAACATCTATCTTTCATTACTAACATCTATCTTTCATTATTAACATCTATATTTCATTACTAACATCTATCTTTCATTACTAACATCTATCTTTCATTATTAACATCTATCTTTCATTATTAACATCTATCTTTCATTACTAACATATATCTTTCATTACTAACTTATATCTTTCATCTTTCATTACTAACATATATCTTTCATTACTAACATCTATCTTTCATTACTAACATCTATCTTTCATTACTAACATCTATCTTTCATTACTAACATCTATCTTTCATTACTAACATCTATCTTTCATTATTAACATCTATATTTCATTACTAACATCTATCTTTCATTACTAACATCTATCTTTCATTACTAACATCTATCTTTCATTATTAACATCTATATTTCATTACTAACATCTATCTTTCATTACTAACATCTATCTTTCATTACTAACATCTATCTTTCATTACTAACATCTATCTTTCATTATTAACATCTATCTTTCATTACTAACATCTATCTTTCATTATTAACATCTATCTTTCATTACTAACATCTATCTTTCATTACTAACATCTATCTTTCATTACTAACATCTATCTTTCATTACTAACATCTATCTTTCATTACTAACATCTATCTTTCATTATTAACATCTATCTTTCATTACTAACATCTATCTTTCATTACTAACATCTATCTTTCATTACTAACATCTATCTTTCATTACTAACATCTATCTTTCATTATCAACAAATCCTGGCCAGCCTAAACCATGCATACCCTATTTTATCTTCGCCCATTTCCAGACTTCTTGCATCCGAGGCGAACACACTAACCACTTAGACCAGCGGTTCTCAACCTGTGGGTCGCGACCCCGTCAAGGGTTGAACAACGATTTGCCAGGGGTCGCTTACGACCATCGGAAATATACATTTTTTTTCACAATATATAATTACATATTGCTTTTGTGATTAATCACTACGCTTTAATTATGTTCGATTTGTAACAATGAAAATACATCCTGCATATCAGATATTTACATTACGATTCATAACAGTAGCAAAATTACAGTTATGAACGAAAATAATTTTACGGTTGGGTCGCCACAGCATTTGGAATTGCATTAAAAGGGTCGCGGCACTAGAAAGGTTGAGAACCGCTGACTTAGACCACCGGAATCCACTTTGGACACCTACAAGTATTCTAAAGATATGTCATGGAATTAGAAGTTATGTATATTTATCGCATAGTAGGTATAGTGTTCCTACAGTATGTTCAGTTTTATATTTTTTATATTACCACACATTAAAATATCACTTGAAGTGATTCTGATTGGTCCCAATAAGCCCATGAAATTATTGTGTAGTACCTTCTTTAATGATTGGCTGGGATCGTGGAATTTTTTTTTTTTTTTTTTACCCTGCCTTCTAGAATGTTTGGTTTTGAATGAACATTTTTGGTGGCCATTTTGAACTCAACTGGCGAAAGGAAATTGAGACAAATTTATTTCGGCTTTCTGAATATGGATATGTTACCCCCTACAGGGTTTGTTATGTCATGTATAACAATATCAGACTGAGAAAAAGGGGCGTAAAACTACAAGACAAGAACAACAATAAGACGTAAAACTAACGGTATTGCTTATTTGATGGTGGAGTGGGAGAGTTGCAGTATATCTGTACCATAGATATAGAATCCACCGTATATACAAGCCTAGTTTAAGTGTTAACTTACTGAAGTAAATAAACTCACCTCTGTTCACGGAAGAATTTGGACATAAATGGGTCTCCTAACTGACACTATGTATCCAACCACCGCTAATCTTTACCGTAGGTCTACTGTGTTCCGGTTCTAACAATATGGCATCATATTGCACTGATCATTCTGTTTTGAAAATGATTTTACCGTATAAAATATTTTCTTTATTCGATCGGAAGCTTTTTCTTTGATTTATAGTTTGAGAAAACTATACAATCTACTTTTACTAGTTCAACTTTGTTTTGGGCTTTTTCTTTATGTACAGCAAATTAAAAAAAGGTACACCGTCTGTCAGAATGAACGAAATTACTCTTTCTTCCTTCAATCTATAAAAAACTTCCACTGAAATAAAAAAAAATTTGATAAGAAGAATCTCAAATGGGTAATGCTATAATATTTAATTTATGAAACTGACTGATTGATCTCCAGCTTTTTGCGAGCCAAACTGGACATTATTCAACGAGTTTCATAATTTAATAGTATATCATTACCCATTAGAATACCAATGTATCATAAATAAATAATGACCCGAAAAGTTTGTCGATTTAAAAAAGACATCCAGATTAAGCGGACGAACCGACACCTTTATCTAACCTTGTCATTGTAACAGTATCAAGATGTTCCTTTTATTACTTTTCAAGTGTATTAATTGATTTAAGTACATTTATGAGATGTAAAAAGTCGATAATACACAGCAATAATTTAATTACCTTCAAAGACTGACAACCCCATACATCATTCACGTGTGATCAATTTCCTAGAATTGCCATTCTTGCGTAGTTTCACCTGAAATTGATGCCATATTAATCGTGACTGAGTGAAATGAACAACTTGCAAGAATGACAAGGCACTTAATTGAATTACCTGAGTGTCGGGAACTTGAAACTAACCAATACAAAGGTGGTGGAAAATTGTGTAATGGGATAGGTGGGATGTTCAGCCGCGATTAAATACGGAATAGAGATCTGTTTGGAGAGGCATTAATTTATTATTGCTAACAATTGGTGGAGACATGGAGACTTGGTCGGCGATTTGAATAGTCTTATAAATAAGACGGTTTCGATAAATTTAGCCCAGGTTACAGACTAAAATTTTATTATGTACCTACATGTATGACTCTCTCTCTCTCTCTCTCTCTCTCTCTCTCTCTCTCTCTCTCTCTCTCTCTCAGGCACACACACACACACACGCATACACTTCGCAAGTAAGAATTTACTTTCGGTGTTTAATCTGAACGAACATATGAACGTAAATGTGATGCTTATTGTATATTAAACAATAATCCCATATATTTCCTGAAATGCGAA
>JARLTB010000312.1:3922500-3967500 GCA_030141615.1 Unio pictorum
ATACGATATTCACAGCAAATGACCATTGAAAATGGCCATTACAAAACCCTGTTTAAAGAGAATCTGAAACGTGCGACAAATGTAATTAAATCGTACATCTCCTTCGCATATTTTATTGGAAGGATTCCAACCTAATATGTACGCCGCACGCGCGTCAAAAGATCAAAATGGTAAAATATGGTCAATAGAAATGTCCATTGTCAGCTGTCAGCTAAGCCTGGTTTTTGCAGTGGAAATCTATGGATTACTTCCAGCTGGTCACGGGGAAGCTGTTATAAAAACAATCTTTCATTTGGACATGAACGTAGATGAGAAACCGGTCACTGCCAATGTTTTAGAACTGGGTGTCGATATGTTTCATTATTTTATTATATAGTATCCCTCAGGCAAGGCAATAAAACTATCTTTTTTAAATATGATAAAACGCTGAGGTCGACAATAAATATACTGTATCCTCGAGAAAACATTCATAGATTTACGACCAACCATGTATCCGTTCCACGAAACAACCATGTATCCGTTCCACGAAACAAACATGTATCTGTTCCACGAAACAACCGTTTCTTATCACGGATTCGAGTTCATCAAAATCCACCATACAGTATATACTTTTATCCATGTTTTCCAAAAAGTAATTCACACTGTTATACGATATATTTGCCATTTGTGACGGGTGGGGGGGGCAACAATTAAAACACGAAGGTTATGCAATATTATCCAATGCTTTTTTGTACTGTTCTTTTAAACTGTGTTGACCTTTCATTAAACAAAAGAACAACAATAGTCTTTTAAAATTAGAAATACTTCCATGTTTGGCTTGCGATCTTACGTACAGATAAACACAACCAGATCGGATCATTACAGCAAGATTAATTTCAATATTTCAGGAGTATTAGCAGACTTAAACAGCTGATTGTTGATCGGTTAGATCGTTTATTTATCATTTCTTCTTTAAAAAAAATAAAAACAACTATTATGTCCATCGTCACTTAGAAACATATCTAGCATCTAACCTGACCGCCTTTCTGACATCCGACTCGCCCATGTCTGTCTCTCTGTCTGTCTCTCTCTCTCTCTCTCTCTCTGTCTCTCTGTCTGTCTCTCTCTCTCTCTCTCTCTCTCTCTCTATATATATATATATATATATATATATATATATATATATATATATATATATATATCTTCAGAGGCACGAGGCACAGATAGATAGATAGATAGATAGATAGATAGATAGATAGATAGATAGATAGATAGATAGATAGATAGATAGATAGATAGATAGATACGTGAAGAAGAACAAAATCACTCAATCGAGTGACTCAGTCATGTGTTATGCGCACGAGCAACACCTGAATACTCGAGCCTTCTGTAAAAATTATCAGAAATTACCTTCTTGGCGGTTTACACCACCCCGTTTCTATGATATTGGCACCATCACCGTGAGCATAAACAATATTAAATGGAGAAATAAATTCGCATCATTAGAGGGAAGTGTCCATGATTAATGATGTGTATATACTGCAGAGTAGGATAAACGATTGTTTGTGGAGAGTTTTTGAAATTTACACACAAGACGAAACACTGTTGATGTAAGAATCAGAGTACAAATCAGACAGCTTCTCGTCTGTCCTTACATGACACCGCAATTATTTCACATCGCGGGACTACGTAAATAGGTCACTGAAACGAAAATTAAAAAAAAAAAGAACTAAGTACCATAGTCAAGCTTAAAGCTAATTATTTTAATCTAGTTCTATTAGGTTTTATAAATTTTCAAACAGAAAACCTGTTTAGGTCAACATCCATTAAGACCCAATAATGCGTTCATAGTCTATGTATCATTTTTATCTGTATTCACTTCTTGTAATTGGTAATTTCTACATACGTCTTGGTTACATCAGACTTGACACCCGATTCCGGTAGGTGAAAACATTCTGTGTACTCGGGTCTTATCCTTCATCTTGTCTTAGAAGTGTCTAGTTTCGTCATCATATAATTTTACAAACGGAATCTGAACATATTTTGGGCGTATATCTCAACATGTTAATGGCTATAAATATTTAATTTTAAAACAGAAATAGGTTAGTATTTTCTTCGCTATGAAAGACAAATGTCTAAAAGGATTTTATAAAAATGAGCCAATCACCTACTAGAATGAGTCAGATAGCGGTGTTTGATTGGTTAAATGCCAGAGATAACATGTCAAAATTATCAATAACATATCTTTAAACAAACCTAGTCTAGCGGTAACTGTTTCATCCGAAACGCTCTTGGATCAGCAACTCTTTTATACAAGCATTTTACAAACCCCTGAAAATTCATTGCTTGACATACACCGATCAACAAATGCATCAATTGGATAACCTTGTAGTAAACACCTTATAGTATTAGAGACTAAGTGTTCCATGCCATTTACGACTTTCACCTGAAGATTATAACATTACGGTAATTAATTATTAATTAATGCTAACATTAGGGTAATTTAATGCTCATCTCATCAGTATAAATATCATAATATTCCTTTAATTGGTTCCTAATTTCTTAATTACATTAATGGGGAATTTAAATGACAATGAAATACATGTCACTTACTGTTTGTATGCTGACGAGGAAGAGACCAAAGTGAAATACTTTCACTCTTTCTCGTGACAAATCGAATGAACAAAGTATTAAAAGTACACCACAAACTGGAGTCGAATGCAGTTAGCATTCACATGCGTACACCACAAACTGGAATCGAATGCAGTTAGCATTCACATGTGTACACCACAAATCTGCACCAGATTGCATGGAAATATCGCTTCTTGTCAGATACATGTGCATTGGCAACGAAAACTTTAATTGATAGTATCAGCAATCTTTGTTGCATACCTTCAAATTGATGTGTATTTGACAGAGTGTGTGTGTGTGTGTGTGTGTGTGTGTGTGTGTGTGTGTGTGTGTGTGTGTGTGAGAGAGAGAGAGAGAGAGAGAGAGAGACAGACAGACAGACAGAGAGAGAGAGAGACAGACAGACAGAGAGAGAGAGAGACAGACAGACAAATGCGCAGTTATTCGCAGATTAAAATGTTCTATTTTGGTTTTACACAGATACAAATGATCTTGTTAAGCGTTACACAGATTAAAATTATCTTGTTAAGCTTTACACAGATTAAAATTATTTGATTTAGCTTAAACGAAATAAAATGATTTTTGTTAGCTTTACACAAATACAATTATCAGATTAGCTTTACACAAATTAAATTGGTCTTGGTTAGTTTTTCACATTTTAAAATATTTTGGTTTAGCTTTGTACAGATTATATTGATCATGGTTAGCTTACAAGATTTAACTATATCGAGTTTATAAAGCAAAAACAAGCTTTTGAAAGAAGTTCGATAAAATTACGTTGTCTTAAAATTACAGAAGTATTTGCGTGTTTAGCAACTCGTTTATTTTTTTAACTATTTTCTTTTCGTATAACCTTGTTAAGAATATACATAGATAAAATAGATCTAGTAGATTCTATTAAAAATAGACATAAAAAGCAACAAGCAAAATAACGTACACTTTTAAATATGGATCGGGTAGAATATATTAAAATAAAAAACACAACATTAAAGAATCAGCAGAATATACAGAGGTAAAACGTATTTATGTCATAGAGATTATATTTAAAATGCAAAACTTATATCAGATAGATTCTATTAACAAATATCAATTAAAAGAAGCAAAGCAGTGAACTCAGTTAAAAATGTATCAGGTAGATACTATTGAAAACAAACGTCAAATACAAGAAACAAAACAATATACACTGGTAAAAATAGATTAGGCAAATTCTGAAGAAAAAATACAAACATCAACGAAATATACAAAGAAGCAAATGGAATTGCGCATGTAAATATGGATCAGTTAAGATATACTTTTACAAACAAATTAGATATACAACAAGTAATACAATGTCAACAGGTAAAAACGGATCAGGTAGATGCTAATTTTTTTTAAAAGAGTCAGACACAAAAAGCAAAAAATATTACACATCTAACATAGACCAGACAGATTCTGTTGAGAAAAATTAAAAACGAAAAATAACGTAATATTCATGAAGTAACAGATTATAAATTACAAATGCATCATGTAAATTTTATATTTTTAACAAATAAAACGTTAAACTACAAGACACAAAACAATGTACACAGGTACAAATGAATCAGTGGAAAAATCAAATACAAGAAGCAAAAGAATGTACACAGTTAAAATGGATCAGGTAGACTGTATTGAAAAAATTGTCACATGTAAGAACACATCCGAACATACAATGGTAAAAATGATTCTTTCAAAACAAACATCAAATACAACAAACAAAAGAAAGTATACACTGCTAAAATTGATCATGTAGATTCTTTTTTTTAAATAAAAACATCAAATCCAAGAATATACAAAGATAAAAATGGAGCAGGTAGATTGTATTGAGAAAAATGTCACATGCAAGAAGTAGCAGAATATACACAGGTCAAATTCGATCAGGCAGATTCTATTGAAAAATGTCAAAAGAAGCAAAAGAATATACCGAGGTAAAACTGAAATATGTTGATTGTACCTTATTTATATATAAAGAAAGGTCAATCACAAAAAGAAAAAGAATATACACAGGTAAAATATACACGTAGATTCTATTGCAAACAATAACGTAAATACAATAAACAAGAGGACATGCACAGATAAACATATATCTGCTGGATTCTATTTTTTTTAAAATGTCAAATACAATAAGCAAAGAATATACACAGGTACAAATGAATCAGAGAATATATTGACAATACAAAATGTCAACTGCAAAAGCAAACGAATAAACACAGGTAGAAAGTAGATAATGTAGATTATATTGAAGAAAAAAACTCAAATGCAAAAGAACATAAATTTAAATTAAAAAAAAAAACAAAAAAAAATCAGAAGCAAAGAAAACCGCTAGAAAGATTAAAAGAAAATAAAAGTTAAAACTTACATGGCAAGACATATTAATTCAATTATATTTATTAATGAGATATTTAGTATGTTTTAAATCTACTGACTTTTTCTTTTTCACAAGAAGCTCCGTTTTTCTCCTCTCATAAAATTCAAAAGGAAAATAGCATTTAGGAAAATATATTGTCAGCACGTATAACGTATTAAAGCTAAAGAAAATTACACAGGACAATTTATGTCAGACACCTGTTTGGTGTATACTCCTGTTTCCAACAATAAATGTTCTTCTCAGTCCTTCACACCTTAGGCAACTTGAACGCTTTGACCTGAAATGGATACGCAATAATTTGACATTTATAATATAAAAAAAAATTAAATTCACTGGCAATCACAAAATTAGAAATCATTCCATACTCTATGAATTTTTAGACTTGATTGATATGTAGTAATATCGAGAGAAAACATAGCCCCTTCAAAACATAACAGAGTTTTGAAAATCTTATTTTGTAACATATCGACTGTTAGTATCTTCAATCCGTTATACGGCCTTCAAACATCACTAAGGTACATCGCGTTTTCATTATTTTACTCATTAAACGCCACACTTTACACATCCACAAAAGATTATATCGCATTTCCATTGTTTTCTCCAGTTAGTATATGCCAGCCTGATAGTCTTCATTTCATGATTTTTCGAATCCACCAAAAGTTTGTGAAAACAACCTGTACTCAGTTTTCCATCCTTCTATCACAAAACTCACGCCCACGATTCATTCTTATTACAGCTTTATCTAAATACATCAAAACTAAATGAAAACGCCATTTTTGCAATCCTAGAAATAATTCAATTCCTTTATTGTTGATTTAGTTAAACAATAATTTCAATTAAGATTTGGAATCTGAATTCAAACACTTTTCTTCCACATACTTATTCATTATCAGTCCTGGAGAAATTGTATATTGTATTTTAAAACAGCGACAATAAACACGATACATCTGTTACTAACAGTGAAAACACACACACACACCAAATTAATTAGGTAAAATGTATTCTTTTACATAGCTGAATACGGTTGAAGCAATGAATTTATTCAGGCAGGATGAAACAACGCCGTGTTTTCTCCACAAGACAATTTAAATGATTACAATATACACAAAATGGGTGAGAACAGGTTTCATTACATACGTGCATCAAGTCCTTAAATACCTTATATTCGTATATACAGATCCATATTTCGAATATGGCTTATCAATCTAATATTGTTTTCTTACAATCCAGACGGTAGGGGGAGGGGGTCAATGAAGGCGGAAGCAACTATCATGAATAAATATTGTCTTAAATAACACTTAATTTCCATGCCAGGTTGCATGTATTGCTCCAAGACAAACGATATGCAGACTTTCAAGATAATTTGCTATACCCGGGACAAATCGCACGAAGCATCGGAGAACCCAAATAGACTACGTTCTCAATCTGCAAAGAATGGGTGTTTCTCGAGAAGACTCGAAAACCAAAAGACACGCGCAATGAAAAGCATTTCTTCATCATGTAACGGTCATAACTAATCAACAGCCAAACTGATTATACTTAACTTTAACCAAAACGTTAATCAAGCAGCTGCAGTTTATATATCTGTCCATATTCACTTCAACACACTGAAACATATCTTTGTACGTCATTTGAAAAATTGTTGGTCACATATAACAGTTTTGCACCATGCACCAACGCCTTTCAGCAGCACCGAAGTGATGAACACATGTCCTGTGTTCTAGTTTAAAATCTGATCAGGTAAATGTGAATAAAGTGTTAACCTACTGAAAACCAAGCTTGCATCCAGCATATTCCATGTTTTATCAAGCTTGAAGAGAGAATATTCCATATTTTACCAACCTTGCATCCAGCATATTCCATGTTTTATCAAGCTTGAAGAGAGAATATTCCATATTTTACCAACCTTGCAAAGATCATATTCCATATTTTACCAACCTTGCAAAGATCATATTCCATCTTTTACCAAGTTTGCAAAGATCATATTCCATCTTTTACCAAGTTTGCAAAGATCATATTCCATCTTTTACCAAGCTTGCAAAGATCATATTCCATCTTTTACCAAGTTTGCAAAGATCATATTCCATCTTTTACCAAGTTTGCAAAGAGAATATTATATGTTTAACCAATGCTTGACAAGAGCATATTTCATATCTTACCAAGCATGTAAAGAGCATATGTTTAACCAATGCTTGACAAGAGCATATTTCATATCTTACCAAGC
The DNA here is from genome assembly GCA_030141615.1 of Unio pictorum. Classification (NCBI taxonomy): domain Eukaryota; kingdom Metazoa; phylum Mollusca; class Bivalvia; order Unionida; family Unionidae; genus Unio; species Unio pictorum. The sequence continues at coordinate 3,929,718 of JARLTB010000312.1, forward strand.
ATGAAAAGAGCATATCCTATGTTCCACCAAACTCGAAAGCATATTCCTTGTTGTACCTAGCTTGAATAGAGCATATTCCAGTTTCTTTCTAGTTTCCCATAAGAAGATTTTGATTTTGCTTGAAACTTTCTCCTGCACTTTAATTTAAATTACCAACAATGAAATGTTTTATCCTTTATATCCATTATTTAGGATGATGCATATTATGCCAATGTCTCTTTGGCATAATCAAAGTATAACAAAAGCCATTGTATGGATATTGTTATCCCCAAAGCATTGTTTGCAGATTTATATCTTTGTGTTTTTGTATGGATATTGTCATCTCAAAACTCCTTATGTGGCTATTGTTATCCTTAAACCCCTGTATGCATATTAATATCCCTACGTTCATGTATGGATATTGATAGTCCGAAATCCTTGTGTGACTATTGTTATCCTTAAACCCCTGTATGCATATTAATAGCCCTACGTTCATGTATGGATATTGATAGTCTGATATCCTTGTGTGACTATTGTTATCCTTAAACCCCTGTATGCATACTCCTATCCCTAAGTTATTGTATGGATATTGGTATTCCTCAATCCTTGTGTAGATATTGTTACCCCTAAGTCTTTATATGAATATTGATATCCTTAAGTCTATGCACGATTATTGTTATACCTATCAATTTTTTTAATAGTATTATCCATTAGTCCTTGTATGGATATTGTTAACATTATCCCTCAATTTTTTTATGATTACTGTTTTCACGTCGTCCGTGTATGGATGGTATTATCCGTAGGTCTTTGGTATCTCTACGGCTTTTTATGGTTATTGGTATACCAAAGACTTTGTATGAATATTGCTAACCCTATGTCCTTGGATGGATATTGTTATACAAAGCCCTTGTATGGATGTTGTTATATAACAAAAACGTCAATGTTAGGATAAAGTTATCCCTATAGTGCAAAGAGTATGTGTATCAATGGGCGGCACAAGATGACATTCATAATGATCTCGCCTTAAGATGTAAATCGGTCCACTTATAAATGCTTAATATTGCATTTGTAAATTCAGCTGACATTTTTAAATCAGAAACAATATTACATGTGTATGTCCAAGATGGCTAATTGCATTTGATATATATCAATTTCTAAGCATGATTAAAAAAAAAATGGCGGGTACTACCCCAATCGACTAAGTTGAAAGGTTCGGTTTTAATGACAAATATCCATTGGCACATGGCCAGGTGAGATGTTAAATAAATACTGCTTTCAATCCGAATGCCGCGTGATGCTAGAACGATGTGCAGCGTGCTCCCTTTAATGTTCTTAATTACCATAAAAAGAATTTTTCCCATCCGGGCATCCTGAGAACTTTGATGCAGGCGTGGTCACGCCCCTGCCTTCTGCTCAGTACCTAAAACACGAACTCCGTTAATAGACCGAAACAAAACACGGAATCAGACACAGGAAAATTAAAGAAGGAGCGAAATCCGAGATTGTATCTATATTGTTAAATGGGGTTTTAAGTGTGAAATGTGACATCAGTACAAAACTGTATTCAAATCACCCTTATTTATTCTCAACGCCATTTAATGCCGTATTTATAATAGCTTATTTAGAAACGTAGTAGAAAATGAATTATTATTAGAAATGAAAACAACGATTCTTAAATTGATACAAATGTCCGCCGTGCCTTCGTTTTCTTTAGGTCACAGATCAAATCACTTGAATGAGATTCATATTGCTGATTATACCTGCATGCTATAATGAAACGGTTCAAGATAGCATTTTTGATACTTGAAGACAACAATTTGGCGATATTGAAGAAAAATGTGGCATTACAGCTAACGGTAAAATATTATTGTTGTTTTAATAGTGTTCGCATTTCCGTTTTTGTAGGTGATAATGTTTTTTTGTATTGCTACTGTTGACTTCAGTGGTCACCGCGGTACAAAAAAGGAAGATAATACTGTGGTAGTGTTACTTTCTTCAGTCATTAGTAAAGCTCCAGAAGACATCAGAAGAAATATAAACAATTTTCGTATTAACCTATCTAATAAATTGTATTTAGCTGTATCTATAGCATGAAAGAAACATCGCTGAGAAGTTTGGTTGCATTTGCACTTTTTTGGCTGTATAGAAATAACACACATTTGTCTTACATGTCAGGGGTGTAAGTGGAGTGTCGTGGGACATCGTGTGTGAAACATATAAATTTCAAACACAAGAATTCATTTGCCATACCCGTGAAAAAATAAACATTTTTTATATGTTTGATCTAATATAAATACAACTCTGAATACTATCATTATTCCATTTGTAAAGATAGATTTTAGTCGATTTTTAAATATTCATAAACATTTGACATTTATAACATGGACACTGTTAGAACAGTTGGACAAACCTTTCACATAGGCTGCTAATTTTGAACATGTCCTCCAATGGTAGTGTCTGTTTATATGTGTGCTCGTGAATGTGTGTGAGACAGAAACAAATTATATTATTGAATTTATTTAAAAGTAAATTTAACATATTATTTAAGATGGTATTATGCCATATTCATATATGATATGTACGTTACTTTTGTAAGAAACATCTATTCTACGTTTTCATTGAAGCTTAAAATAAATAAATCCTATTTGTTTTTCAATATATCTTTGTACTTTCTATATGTACTTGTAAAGGTGCAAACTTAGCTAAATTCCAGTAACAAATGCACTATGTGAGATGCATTTGTACAGCCTTTAACTACTCCGATTATATTTATTTTATACTTCATTTATTGTTGTCTAGATGTTTAATTACATTCGTAGATACAACATATAAACAGGACGTGACATATAGTTTGTAACCTGGACACACCATATATACATTAACTTGGACACAACAGATATGCATTAACTTGGGCAAAACATATACATTAACTTGTACGCAGCATATAAATAACTGACGTGGACAACACATATACACATTAAATTGCACGCAAGATATAAACAATTGACTTGGATATAGATAGTAAGTTGGACACAGTTTATTAACATTAACTTGGACACCTATATAAACCATCAAAATACTTTACATTGTATTTTCTGAAGAAAAAAAATCATTAACATGAAATACCTGGAACTTTTAGTGCAAGTTTTCTTCGACAACGTGGCTGAATCACAACTGAATACACATGTCATCCTATGTAAATGCCAAGATGCTGATCTCAGTTTATATTTTCTTTTCTTTTTAGGAATTAATGCTATTTTCTGCGAAAAGCGTGTTACTTTCTTCAGTCATTAGTAAAGCTCCAGAAGACATCAGAAGAAATATAAACGATTTTCGTATCAACCTATCCAATAAATTTTATTGATCTGTATCTATCGCTTCAAAGAAACATCGCTGAGAAGTTTGGTTGCATTTGCACTTTTTTGGCTGTATAGAAATAACACACATTTGTCTTACATGACAGGGGTATAAGTGGAGTGTCGTGGGACATCAAATGTGAAACATGTAAATTTCAAACACAAGAATTCAATTTGCCATACCCGTGAAAAAATTAACCATTGTATATGTTTGATCTAATATAAATACAACTCTGAATACGATCAGTTTCCATTTGTAAAGATAGAGTTTAGTCGATTGTTATATATTCTTAAACATTTTAAACATTTGACTCTTATAAAATGAACACTGTTAGAACAGTTGGACAAACCATCCACATAGGCTGCTAATTTCGAACATGTCCTCCAATGTTTAAAATAGTAAGTCTAATCCTTCAGTACATGGATTGGGCGATAAGTTATTTCGATTAATTCAAAAAAGTATATTTAAAAAAAACAAATTTGAATGCTGGATTTCGATAGACAGAAGATACCTAAATTCTTATGAGTGGTGGATTTCAATATGTAGAAGATATCAAAATTCGTAGGAATAGTGGATAGTAATAGACAGACTATACCTAAACTGTTACTAGTGTTTTATTTCAATAGACAGAAGAGATCAAAATTCGTAGGAATGGTGGATTTTAATAGACAGAAGATACCTAAACTGTTACTAGTGTTTTATTTCAATAGACAGAAGATATCAAAATTCGTAGGAATAGTGGATTTCAATAGATAGAAGATACCTTAACTGTTACTAGTGGTTTATTTCAATAGACAGAATAAATCAAATTTCGTAGGAATATTGGATTTTAATAGACAGACGATACCTAAACAGTTACTAGTGTTTTATTTCAATAGACAGAAGATATCAAAATTCGTAGGAATAGTGGATTTCAATAGATAGAAGATACCTTAACTGTTACTAGTGGTTTATTTCAATAGACAGAATAAATCAAATTTCGTAGGAATGGTGGATTTTAATAGACAGACGATACCTAAACAGTTACTAGTGGTTTATTTCAATAGACAGAAGATATCAAAATTCGTAGGAATAGTGGATTTCAATAGATATAAGATACCTTAACTGTTAATTAGTGGTTTATTTCAATAGACAGAATATATCAAAATTCGTAGGAATAGTGGATAGTAATAGACAGACTATACCTAAACTGTTACTAGTGTTTTATTTCAATAGACAGAAGATATCAAAATTCGTAGGAATAGTGGGTTGTAATAGACAGAAGATACCGAAACTGTTACCAGTGGTTTATTTCAATAGACAGAAGATATCAAAATTTGTAGGAATGGTGGATTTTAATAGATATAAGATACCTTAACTGTTACTAGTGGTTTATTTCAATAGACAGAATACATCAAATTTAGTAGGAATATTGGATTTTAATAGAGAGACGATACCTAAACTGTTACTAGTGTTTTATTTCAATAGACAGAAGATATCAAAATTCGTAGGAATAGTGGGTTGTAATAGACAGAAGATACCTAAAATGTTACTAGTGGTTTATTTCAATAGACAGAAGATATCAATTCTCCCTACCAATGGTGAATTGTAGTATGTTATGTCCTTGGAGCCAAGTATAGTATATTCTCACTGACGTGGCTGTTATATTTCTCGGTGTCTATTTGAATGCACAAATCAAACTTTATTTTAACAAAAAATGCCAAAGAAATGTGTCATAATTTGTGTAAAGACGGACTAAGCAATGTTCATTTATGCCGTTTCCAGGGCAATGAGAACGTTATCATTGTCGTATTAATTGGAAGAACCGACCACCTGCCTGTGCTCTCTTCACATTGTAGCAGTAACATAAGAGTGAAGAAGACACAACAGAGTAATAACTATGCAATCGAGTTTTGTGTGAATCCAAATAGAAATTTCAAACAAAGTTAATACTTTTCAGCTACGAGACAAAGTTATGCTTGTTGCATGTGAATTTGCAAAAAAGAATGTGATCTAACACTGATACTGACCACCTTTGAAATGGAATCATTTACATTGTCTTTACTGTATTACCGAATACCTCAGTGATTTACATATTGTAATTTAAATGCCTGCCATAATTGTCAAACGTTTATGTTCGCAATGGATTCTTTTCATTATGCCATTCAAACCTTCAATACGCTAATTGATTTCATACTATCCTTCTTGCATTTATTTACATACTTTGAATTAAATTCAGTGCATTTCAGCTGTATCAAGACTAACGTTCTAATGATTGCATTTAAATGAAATGACCACAAATTTTTAATTGAAGTGACTCTTCCAGAAGCAGCCGAATCGCACACATGCTTTCATTGATATCCTATACACATGCCAAAAGACTGAACTAAACGCCTTTGTTTATCTAAGTTATAATGTTGCTTTCTATTTGAAATGCAAGCAATCTTAACACTGATTAGCACATCTACGTGAAGATTAGAGAAAACGATGAATGATGTTCTTAAGAACTACAATATGATGCATTGGTATTCTCTGCTAGTGACGTGATACATTGAATGTTGACGGCAATTGGTAGGCTCAGCAAGTGATACGATATATTTATAATAAACGGCAATTGGTAGGCTTTGATAGTGACTTCATGCCTTGAAGGCTGACGGCAATTGGTAGCCCCTGCTAGTGACACTTTGAATATTAATGGAAATCGGTAGCCTCTCTCAGTGACTTCATATCTTGAAGGTTAATGTCAATTGGAAGTTTATACTAGTGGATTCATACCTTGAAGGTTAATGTCAATTGGAAATCTATACTAGTGACTTCATACCTTGAAGATTAATGCCAATTGGAAGTCTATACTAGTGACTTCATATCTTGAAGGTTAATGTCAATTGGACGTTTATACTAGTGACTTCATACTTTGAAGGTTAATGTGAATTGGAAGTCTATACTAGTGACTTCATACCTTGAAGGTTAATGTCTATTGGAAGTCTATACTAGTGACTTCATACTTTGAAGGTTAATGTCAATTTCAAGTCTATACTAGTGACTTCATACTTTGAAGGTTAATGTGAATTGGAAGTCTATACTATTGACTTCATATCTTGAAGGTTAATGTCAATTGGAAGTTTATACTAGTGACTTCATACCTTGAAGGTTAATGTCAATTGAAAGTCTATACTATTGACTTCATACCTTGAAGGTTAATGTCAATTGAAAGTCTATACTATTGACTTCATACCTTGAAGGTTAATGTCAATCGGAAGTCTATACTATTGACTTCATACCTTGAATGTTAATGTCAATTGGACGTTTATACTAGTGACTTCATACCTTGAAGGTTAATGTCAATTGGACGTTTATACTAGTGACTTCATACCTTGAAGGTTAATGCCAATTGGAAGTCTATACTAGTGACTTCATAGCTTGAAGGTTAATGTCAATTGAAAGTCTATACTATTGACTTCATACCTTGAAGGTTAATGTCAATTGGAAATCTATACTAGTGACTTCATACCTTGAAGGTTAATGTCATTTGGACGTTTAAACTAGTGACTTCATACCTTGAAGGTTAATGTCAATTGTGAATCAATACTAGTGACTTCATACCTTGAAGGTTAATGTCATTTGGACGTTTATACTAGTGACTTCATACTTTGAAGGCTAATGTCAATTGGACGTTTATACTTGTGACTTCATACCTTGAAGGTTAATGTCAATTGGACGTTTATACTTGTGACTTCATACCTTGAAGGTTAATGCCAATTGGAAGTCTATACTAGTGACTTCATACCTTGAAGGTTAATGTCAATTGGAAGTTTATACTAGTGACTTCATACCTTGAAGGTTAATGTCAATTGAAAGTCTATACTATTGACTTCATACCTTGAAGGTTAATGTCAATTGGAAATCTATACTAGTGACTTCATACTTTGAAGGTTAATGTCAATTGGACGGTTATACTATTGACTTCATACCTTGAAGGTTATTGTCAATTGGACGTTTATACTAGTGACTTCATACCTTGAAGGTTAATGTCAATTGGAAGTCTATACTAGTGACTTCATACCTTGAATGTTAATGTCAATTGGAAGTCTATACTAGTGACTTCATACCTTGAAGGTTAATGTCAATTGGAAATCTATACTAGTGACTTCATACCTTGAAGGTTAATGTCAACTGGAATTCTATACTAGTGACTTCATACCTTGAAGGTTAATGTCATTTGGACGTTTCTACTTGTGACTTCATACCTTGAAGGTTAATGTCAATTGGAAATCTATACTAGTGACTTCATACCTTGAAGGTTAATGTCATTTGTACGTTTATACTAGTGACTTCATACCTTGAAGGTTAATGTCAATTGGAAATCTATACTAGTGACTTCATACCTTGAAGGTTAATGTCATTTGGAAGTCTATACTAGTGACTTCATATCTTGAAGGTTAATGTCAATTGGAAGTTTATACTAGTGACTTCATACCTTGAAGGTTAATGTCAATTGAAAGTCTATACTATTGACTTCATACCTTGAAGGTTAATGTCAATCGGAAGTCTATACTATTGACTTCATACCTTGAATGTTAATGTCAATTGGACGTTTATACTAGTGACTTCATACCTTGAAGGTTAATGTCAATTGGACGTTTATACTTGTGACTTCATACCTTGAAGGTTAATGCCAATTGGAAGTCTATACTAGTGACTTCATAGCTTGAATGTTAATGTCAATTGAAAGTCTATACTATTGACTTCATACCTTGAAGGTTAATGTCAATTGGAAATCTATACTAGTGACTTCATACCTTGAAGGTTAATGTCATTTGGACGTTTATACTAGTGACTTCATACCTTGAAGGTTAATGTCAATTGGAAATCAATACTAGTGACTTCATACCTTGAAGGTTAATGTCATTTGGACGTTTATACTAGTGACTTCATACTTTGAAGGTTAATGTCAATTGGACGTTTATACTAGTGACTTCATACCTTGAAGGTTAATGTCAATTGGACGTTTATACTTGTGACTTCATACCTTGAAGGTTAATGCCAATTGGAAGTCTATACTAGTGACTTCATACCTTGAAGGTTAATGTCAATTGGAAGTTTATACTAGTGACTTCATACCTTGAAGGTTAATGTCAATTGAAAGTCTATACTATTGACTTCATACCTTGAAGGTTAATGTCAATTGGAAATCTATACTAGTGACTTCATACCTTGAAGGTTAATGTCAATTGGAAATCTATACTAGTGACTTCATACTTTGAAGGTTAATGTCAATTGGACGTTTATACTATTGACTTCATACCTTGAAGGTTATTGTCAATTGGACGTTTATACTAGTGACTTCATACCTTGAAGGTTAATGTCAATTGGATGTCTATACTAGTGACTTCATACCTTGAAGGTTAATGTCAATTGGAAGTCTATACTAGTGACTTCATACCTTGAAGGTTAATGTCAATTGGAAATCTATACTAGTGACTTCATACCTTGAAGGTTAATGTCAATTGGAAATCTATACTAGTGACTGCATACCTTGAAGGTTAATGTCATTTGGACGTTTATACTAGTGACTTCATACCTTGAAGGTTAATGTCAATTGGAAATCTATACTAGTGACTTCATACCTTGAAGGTTAATGTCAATTGGAAATCTATACTAGTGACTTCTTACTTTGAAGGTTGAGAAAGAAGAGTCTAAATAATTGGAACATGTAAGTGAATAAATTTGCAAAAGCTATTAACGCTATCCCATTGTATGTCATTATAGTATTCCTTGTAAATTTATCAGATGGTATTGGCAATGGTATGCACTTTTCGTGCTGAACAGACAAGGAGATTTTTGATCACGGGTAGTTAAATGTACATTGTGTTACTTCAGGTTACAGTTCATAAAATATCGTGAACGGTTTACATAACGGATAAACCTTAATTATCTCCCTTTCAATGAGCATTTTCAATAGATAACAGCTGTAACGCATCTGCATGGTCTAAAATGAACAGGTGTCGTAACAATTCAAGAGGACAAATTCAATGGGAACACAAAGAAATATGTCTATCGTTTAGGTGCATCGTCGCCTTGCTTCTCCCTCCATATCATTGTATGGATCGAGAATAAAGATTACAATTTAGTTCCACAAATGGTTTGGATAATAGAGTGTAAATATAACAACAACTATAGTTGTAGATGCGTGCCTCAAGGGAATTATGCCGCCTTGCACACAGTGACAAATACGATAATACGATAATAAGATCTAATTTCAATGATCGTGATTTCAATGATAAAGAATGGCTCAAAGGCAGGCTCTCTCTCTCTCTCTCTCTCTCTCTCTCTCTCTCTCTCTCTCTCTCACACACACACACACACACAAACATACATACGTACATACATACATACATACATACATACATACATACATACATACATACATACATACATACATACATACATACATACATACATACATATATATATATATATATATATATATATATATATATATATATTCTTTACTATGCATGTTTTAGTATAAATGAAAATTATTAATATATCTTAATATATTAAGATATTAATGTTCAAGATTTCCCATCATGTTGTAAGGTGCTTATATTTACATGTTCCAACAGAAGTTATGATAGCAAAATTGTCCTCTGTGAACGTATCTCGATATTTATAGACCATCAAACATATCCCTTTAGTTATAGACCATCAAACATATCCCTTTAGTTATAGACCATCAAACATATCCCTTTAGTTATAGACCATCAAACATATCCCTTTAGTTATAGACCATCAAACATATCTCTTTAGTTATAGACCATCAAACATATCCCTTTAGTTATAGACCATCAAACATATCCCTTTAGTTATAGACCATCAAACATATCCCTTTAGTTATAGACCATCAAACATATCCCTTTAGTTATAGACCATCAAACATATCCCTTTAGTTATAGACCATCAAACATATCCCTTTAGTTATAGACCATCAAACATATCCCTTTAGTTATAGACCATCAAACATATCCCTTTAGTTATAGACCATCAAACATATCCCTTTAGTTATAGACCATCAAACATATCCCTTTAGTTATAGACCATCAAACATATCCCTTTAGTTATAGACCATCAAACATATCCCTTTAGTTATAGACCATCAAACATATCCCTTTAGTTATAGACCATCAAACATATCCCTTTAGTTATAGACCATCAAACATATCCCTTTAGTTATAGACCATCAAACATATCCCTTTAGTTATAGACCATCAAACATATCCCTTTAGTTATAGACCATCAAACATATCCCTTTAGTTATAGACCATCAAACATATCCCTTTAGTTATAGACCATCAAACATATCCTTTTAGTTATAGACCTGTAAGCGCATCCCTATTGATATAGGCCTTCAAAGGTTTCTTTTTAGGTTTTGGCCTGCAGATGTTGTTTGTATGACTCTACGAATAATTTAGCACTCTTATTCCTAACTGTTTTTGGCCTGCAAACGTGTCCGTATAGAAACAGACCAGCAAAGATATCCCTAATATAAGGTTTTAAACACTAAATGTAATTTTTCTCTAGCTCCTTTCTTGAACATGACATTAAGAGTGTGAAGATGAAACAGATGGATTTAGTCGATCATGTGATACAAAAACGACATTACAGCATCAAAATGTGTTTGTATCACGTGATGAAATTCATCTGCCATAGAATGTGCGTATTTAAGACTGAAAAACATGCTAGAACGAGTGCAGTTAAGACTTTTTTTTATCTAGTAGAATGAATGCAATTAGGACAATACAATTTAATTTTAATTTATCCAGAAATTAAAGATGATGAAATATAGTTGAAGAATAAGCTTGTAAAATGTAACGTACACAAAACTATGATGTCTTGTAAAAAAAAAACAAAAAAACATCATTATGTAGCGTGTTTATCTACAGTCTACAAGCAATTTTTTTTTCCTTGTAATGACCCCCCCCCCCTCGTCCCCTGTATTTTCGATATATTATCCTTTCCATACTGGTTGTCTAAACACTAATTACATATTCATCTAGACACCCACCCCACCATCCCATCCCATCCCCTTCATTCATTGATTACATGAACTGAATTGGAAAGTATCGGAAAGTATTCATGTTGTACTAACATTCAATAGAGAAAGTGAATGTCCGAATGGGTTATTCAAACTTTATTGGATAAAATTAAGAACTATTTTGTTATTTGCATGTCTCTGAGAACACTAACACTGAAGTGTTCTATTTGATGTTTTAATTTTTTTAATGCAAATATCAGTTGCCTTCTGCACGTGAAAGCAGCCGTAGGGAAGCAAAAGGCAAATTATTCGTAGAGTCATACAAACAACATCTGGCATTGTTGATGGAACATGGCACTTCTTCAGCTGTCCTGTGATCTTTGATCAGAGCTTTAAATCCTTAGAGGTCTGCAACACTTACAAAAAATAAAGTATGTCAAATTCTTTTAATGTCAAATGAGGTACAAAATATAATTGGTATATTTACGATCCGAACTTCCATCTCGAATCACCTGCTTTCTGCGATTGTAGATTAGTAGGTTTAATTTTATATTTATTATCTAATAAAACAAATAAGAATTTACCTCAGCAATAATATAAATTGTGGAGTATCTTTTACCGAAATATGTTTGTGTTTTATTTACAAAATTTTTTTCTTTCAGAAGAATAAAAATTATACTGTTAAGGAGAGCAGTAGCGACATTACTGGCAATACATATATTCCTCAAAATTAAATATTGATGTCGTCATATGCTTTAATTCAATTGTTGTTTTTATTGTTAAGACTTGCTTTTGAAAACAATTGGCAATTTTCTTAGTTATCTTGTTTTCTTCACTACTGACCAGTATTTATTTGGAATTCGTATTTGTAATTTTCCTAGTTATCTTTTGTTTTCTTGTTATGCAAATTGACAAATTCTCAGATCTAGTTCTTAAAATTTGTATTATATTATCTCGCATAAACAATATAAATCACACTCGTGGTATTTGGATTCTTGAGTGTTGTTTTATCAGCATGATATTTATTTCTAGATAACTAATATTCTATTTGATTTTATTGTATGGGGGTTCAGAAATGTCATTCAGTTCCTGTTTGCCGTCGTTTGGAGCTTTTCCTAAACGGTTTAATGTTCCAGCTAAATTTCTACTAAAGTAAGCAAAGAAAATATTTTAGTATCATACATCCACAATAATTTATCAAAGATTTTGCCTCGATTAAGCTTGTATGTATTCCCCAAAACAGTTACTACAGTATGCGTGTCGGAAAGCATTCGACACAATTATGAGCACAAGAATAATTTTTCACAATTAAAACTTTCTCTTTCTACAATGGTAACTAAATAGTCTATTTTTAAACCTTCCATAGTGTTTTCTAAGTAGTTTATTTTAAAATCTTCTAACTAACTGGACTATATTTAAAACTCTTTCTGCTGTGGTAACTAAGTGGTCTATCTTTAAACCTTTGACATAGGTTTCTGAGTGATCCATTTTTAAAACCGTCTATAATGGTAACTAATTGGTCTCTAATGTGATAAGTAAATAGTATATCTCCTACAATGGTAGAGTAAAAGGTCTGTTTTGAAACCAATTTCAAAACCTTATATAACAAACAAGTCTATTTTTAAACCTTCTAAAGTTTTAATGAAATAAACTAATTTCGAACAAATAATTTCTACAGTGGTAACTAAATATCATACTGTCGCTCACATCTTCATATTTGCTTACTCTATTGCCATCTCCGTTAGCAACGTCTAACATGCGATTTACAAAGTTATTCGGTCTCTTTATATCACATGTATGAAGTTAGATTGAATATATTTTAGTGATTTGATTAAAGTTAACAGTATTGGAAGTTAGTAAAGCCTTCTAACAAGAAATTATTCCTCCGGGATAAGTTTCGTACAGGTAAGAAAATCACTAACACACAGGAACACTAATCTAATTAAATAACTTACAAGAAAATGACAAACTCAGTAATCATCTGTGTCATCAATTTCCTAGATTTGTCATTCCTGTTGAATTACATCTGAAACTGAGACAATGTTAACCGTGACTGACTGAAATGAACAACTACAACTGCCAGGCACTTTAATAGCGTTACGGGATCTGGGAATCTTCGCTCCAATCGATAAAAACGTGATGAAAAAAGTATAATATAATTTAGGTGATGTCAAGACGTGATGATGGAGAGGATAATGATCTGTTTGGAGAGAGGTGTTACTGATGTAGCAGATATGCATCGACAGCTTCTGCTCGAATAGTTCAAACCAGAGATGGGTACCACGGAAAGATCAATACCGCGGTATACGACAAAATGATTTTAATATACCATGATAAGTACTATGGCGTACCTCAATTGCATTAGGGATCAACAACTTCAGTTTCCTGAGGCTGGGACATGGGATTTTATTTTTTAATTTTCGGCTCTCAGATATCTGGGGAAAATATGTTGTTCTGATTTAAAGCAAATGATACCATAATATATTTACTTTATTATTTAGAGAAGAAAAATATTATCTTGTGATAAAACAAAATAAAAGATATCGGTTCGAAAGAAAATCGCGATCCATCCCCACCCTATTAATTGGTCATTACATCATTGTAGATGAATTTGCTATGCGTATGTTAATTTTTGTATACGATATCAGCTGAGCAGTTTGACTTATGTGGGATGTTTTAAGTTAGTTTGCACTATAGCTGATACACTGTCAAAGACTGTGCTTACATTATAGACCTTATTGATACAAATAGAAGTCTTGATACTGAAGCCGACAATTTACTATCTAAACTGTTGATATAATATGCATAGAAATGCTGAGTTGGATGATTCTCGGTCTAAAAAAGTAATACATGTACTTATAATTAACATGCCATAGTAAACAACGAAAGAAAACATATGTCACTTTTGTTTATCATACATTTTCCAGAATATCTTTCACAACATCTCATTCGGTGTCAATGTGGACATAAGTGGAACGTGTCATACATGTGACAAAAGGTTCGTAAATATAATAGAAGTAGTTTGGAATACATTGGAAATTAATGGGAAAATAAGTGCTTTGTTTTACTAAGCCATCTTGGTTTTGTAGTAAAATATTTTGCATCGAGCAAACGTTATCGTCATGAACTAATAATTACTAAAAAAAATTATTATTTAAAGCTAATATATATATATATATATATATATATATATATATATATATATATATATATATATATATATATATATATATATATATATATATATATATATATATATATATACACTTTCCCCGTTACAATTTCACCTTCGAAGACAATGAATTATTTTAATCGACAGAATGTAGGCATATCTCTCACACCCACACGCACACGCACGCACACACACACACACACACACACACACACACTTTCTTCCAGTTCAGATATAGGTGGACATCTAGGAGTAGCTGTCATAATGTGTGTGTGTGTGTGTGTGTGTGTGTGTGTGTGTTCATCTTTGCGGTTATTTGAATATGACTTCGCGCTGTTCATAATTAAGCCCATATCATAATTAAGCCCATAATTCTAGAGTGGACTGTGGAATAATAACCAAACATTTTAAAAACGTAAAAAGAAATAAATTACAAAGAAAAGTATTTCAAAAGTTTTTACTGTATATTTTTATATGTGCGCTTGTGTTGGTTATTAAACAATGAAATGGCCAACAAGCGCTTATATCCGACATACGTTTATATTTATATTTTGACAATATTTTACAGTATAGCATTGTTCGATTTGTTTCAAAATAACGGAATCATTTATTGAAATTTGTTTCTGTTACAATTTTATCAGTATGGATACTTATTTCTACCTGAAACACGATGGCATTTGGCACTGAAATTCTGGACTGGATTTGTAAGTCGACCACATCGTCCACGTCACATAATTGGGATCTAATTGTTATTAATATTGAAGCTTATGACGACGAGGTGAAATCTTTAATATCGAATTTATACGTATAAAGCGCTCACTCAATTGCAACGAACAACGACCCAGATCCGATCTCGTATACTGTGCCTGAATATCAAAGTATACACTGCAATAAAGTACTTTAGATCTCAAGCAGTCCCCAGTCTGCTCGCGCATTATACGACAGCAGTCTGGTTCTACGCAATACTTAGTTGAGTTCGGATTGGGTACGGAGGAAAACGGTACACGGTGGTCTTTTCGTTAAATAAAGCACGCACAAGTAGGTGACAGAACGCGCGGGGAGGAAACAAATTGACAGCTACAAGTGGCCATGTGTTTGTACCTAGAGCAATACCTGGACATAAGAGCACTTGATTGAGGGATTATGCGCAGAAGTCCAGAAATAGCCTTTTCTGACAGTTTTCAGCCTCCCAGTTTTGTTTGAAATTTGCAACACTGCTGTGCGAATAAATGAAATTAAACGGAGTTTTGACAGAATTAAAATTGGCCCAATAAAGGAAGTCGCCGTTGTTTAATGATGCATGAATACAGATGAGTACCTAAACAGGGCTGCCAGAATGGTGGAAGACGGTAACAGTTTATTCAGAATGAAAATTAGAAAAACTAGAATACTCACGAGATATAAGTTCCTAAATACGCATTGTCTTTTTAATCAGACAAATGAGAACATTGAGAACATGTACTGTTTTCTATCACACACATACGAGAACACTAACAGGGCACTAACAGCAGGCAAAAAGTCTCTAACATACCCTTTGTGCAATCACAGACGAGAATATTGACAGCATGCGAAAGTATTTAAATTTACACTTTGTTTAATCACAGACGTATAAGAACACTAACAGTAAGCCAAACAATACACTTTGTGTAATCACAGACGTATAAGAACACTAACAGTAAGCCAAACAATACACTTTGTGTAATCACAGACGTATAAGAACACTAACAGTAAGCCAAACAATACACTTTGTGTAATCACAGACGTATAAGAACACTAACAGTAAGCCAAACAATACACTTTGTGTAATCACAGACGTATAAGAACACTAACAGTAAGCCAAACAATACACTTTGTGTAATCACAGACGTATAAGAACACTAACAGTAAGCCAAACAATACACTTTGTGTAATCACAGACGTATAAGAACACTAACAGTAAGCCAAACAATACACTTTGTGTAATCACAGACGTATAAGAACACTAACAGTAAGCCAAACAATACACTTTGTGTAATCACAGACGTATAAGAACACTAACAGTAAGCCAAACAATACACTTTGTGTAATCACAAACTAATGAGAAAACTGACGGCATCTTAAAGTCTCTAACAATTCACCCTGTCTGTGCAATCAGGGAATCGGGGACATTGGCAGCATGAAAAAGTCTTTAAATAAAACCGTAATGTAATGATCTCCAGATGTGTAATGATAAAAAACATTTCAACATTATTGGATATATTAAATATAACCGTACAAAACGCTACCATCTGCGATGTATGGATAATTTAACAGATAAAGTAACATGTGTGTGTGTGTGTGTGTGTGTGTGTGTGTGTGTGTGTGTTTTACGATTTTACGATGTAAAATTTCCTTGCACGACACGGCAACAACATAGCTTTGAGGAGACATTCGGATTTATATAATAAACATTAAATGTGCAAATTTGGTAAATATGTTTATTCTTAATTCCTTCAAACACTTTTTGCATTATGAGTAAAGAAAACGGTAGAATTTTGTAAATGTAAATGACACAAATACGTCAAATGCATAGTGTACCTGACTGAATGGAATCCGTGACAACGTTGCGCAGTGCTTTAAGGAATCAAGCATATAACGCTAACGATTTGCATCTTCGATGACCCAATAAAAGCCAATTTTTGTCAATTCAATGCACTCCAAAATTGCACATGATTCGTCGAACTGATGTATTCAAAAATGCCATGATTTGTTTCATCGATATGCACAATAAATGACATGATTTGTCTCAACGATGTACCCGAAAATGCCCATGATTTGTCTCAACGATGTACCCGAAAATGCATATGATTTGTCCCTTCGATGTACCCAACAAATGACCATGATTTGTCTCAACCATGTACTCAACACATGACGATGATTTGCCCCATCGATATACACAACAAATGCCCGTAATTGATCCCATCGATGTACACAACAAATGCATATGATTTAGCACACAATTTCGCGTAGTCATCAGTGCAACGAAAATTACGTTCTTAACTGAGGCAGCAAAACTTTGTAATAATTATTACATTCATAAAGAGTATGTTTTTTAGTAAACCACATTTTAGTTCGAAACTTTCATAACTTATATCATGGTATCCATGGTTATGTTACTTACTAATCTATTTTTTTCTGAGACGGATAGGTCCTAAATGAAAGAATTTTCTTTAAACAAGAATACATACATACATACATACATACATACATACATACATACATACATACATACATACATACATACATACATACATACATACATACATACATACATACATACATACATACATACATACATACATACATACATACATACATACATACATACATACATATATATATATATATATATATATATATACACAATTATGTGGCTATTGCTTTATGTTATGAAAGCTTACGCTTAATTGAGGCTTCAAACTGACAAAGTTTGAAATTGCGTTTAAATACTGATCTTTAAATTAACCACACTGCAAGCTGCTGGCAAACAACATGATGTGTGCGAATGATCGAATTTTGACAATTTTGTATCAGAATAAACTAATTATATACAAATTTGTGCATTTCAGATATCTGATTTCAGTTGCCTGTGTTCTAGATTCTAGTACCGTCTTCGAGTGATGGATGATGAAACTATATGGCATGTATGTATAGTTCTAAAATCGAATTTATTTTATTTTCTCATACTACCCGACCAATTTATTTTTATTCTATCCATAAACGATAACTTGTCGCGATGCCCTAAATGTCAAATCCAAATTTATATTTTTTATCTTCTAAGAAGATTACGTTTTTATATAATATTCCGTTTGTTCTACAACCTCTCACTTTTAATTCTGACATTTTAACATTTAATTTGTTATCACTGTAAATATTAGTTACAATATATATCACGATTCGAGTTGAACATATATAAGATTTAATATCAATGACAAAAATAATCCTTGACTTTCCTTCACTTCTCAATCACAATAGACATTTTAGATCGAGTAGTTATTCGCAACACTTATTTACTTGACCGAAAGGCTTGCCCTCACGGAGCCACAATGTAGTCAATTTCAGACTTTACCGATCTCTTTCATCATTATAACAATTAAACTGTAATTATTGGTACATGACTCCGGCTGTAATGAACATAAATCTAATTCTGGCCCATTTTCTAAGAACATTTTAGGCTTCCATCTGCAAATGACAACTGCCCATCTAGTGTTATTCTGTGAGTGATCTGCACATCATCTTCAGCCAATCAGATCGCTTAATGGAATTACCTGTGTGTTCCTCGATCGATCTGGAATAACGCTTAAGGTAGTTGAGAACGGTAATTGGATAATTCTACTCGTCAGGAAACGATGGAATCAATATAAATTTGATAGAGTTTTACATACGAGTTGACTTTTCCCGGCACTGGTCGATAATGACGGGCTTAACAATGTACAACCTACTTCGATTCGCAATTCAGACGTTTTCATGTCCTTAAACAAATCACGTCTTAAAGGAATGACAGCTATTTCTAATTGTAACAGTCTGCAGTCAGTATTGTATCATATATGGACAAATGTTGTTAATCTTTAGACAGAGAAAGACAGACAGACAGAAAAAGATAGATATATAGTAATCAAGAAGTCTGATATGAATTTTGTGTATGTATGTATGTATGTATGTATGTATGTATGTATGTATGTATGTATGTATGTATGTATGTATGTATGTATGTATGTGCGTGTGTGCGTGTTTCCATTTTGAAAGATCTTGAAATTTTGACAAGTTTTCCTTGATTTTGAAGGCACTGAATATTCATTTGTGGATGAATCCAACAGATATGTTGTAATAAAAAAAAACAATACCTACGTCATAAATATATTATATCGGATATATTTACTTATTCAGCTTTGGAAATTAGTCATGTTTAGATTAATTAGATTTATTATTCAGTGGTTTCACTTGTTTCCTTTGGTACCAGGTTTCATATGTATTGATTAACTTTAGTACCATCGAAAAAATAATGGTTTTAAAACTAAGCAAACATATACATTGGAAATAAAACGAATCGACATAGTTTTAAAGACCATGTTACGCATTGCAGGGCAATGAAGGTATAATTAATGCGACTGGCTGTATATAAAGTGAAGGGCTGTCAATAAAACTGCGCATGCGTGCATTAATTCTGCAACGTCTTCGGAACTGCAAGATGCTACTTTCTGACTCCATCAATATATAACATGTGGACATAATATTTGATTTTATAATTGCTATATTTTATTGGCGTCAGTAATGCTTTATATATTCTTGAAACTGAATAAGAATTTTGAAAGCTGATTATATCATTGATCTAATTAATACAACTACTAAATGTTAATTTAAATGTTCTATAATTTAATAATAATAATAATACTCAATTATTAACTGTTTCGGCTGTCAGCGTTAGCAACACTCATTGGATAAAAGGTTGTTCATATGCAACGAAAGATAACAAACTAGCAGAAACGTTGGTTACAGGTTACGTATGATACCGGTTTATTCACACCTTTGCCAATTTGAAATATGCATAGTGCAGGATTACAAAATAGGCAGAGAAGGCACCGGCATATGGGCACCACGCCTAAACGGATCAAAATAACATTGATAAGAGATAATTTGCGTGGGGAAAAGGCGGCCCCAAAAAGAAGACTCTCCACAGGGTTTGATTTGCACTGATTCTGCATCATGTTCTTCATTATTGTATGGTTCATCTACATTCCACTCATTATTGATCAGTTGATTGACAAGTTTTTCAATCACAGTTTCCTGAAATTTACAACATTCCAGAAGATGGATACTTGTAAGACGGAAGAAATCGCTCCGAAGAGTTTTTGTTGTCGTTGTTGTAGAGTTTAAAGCCATTTTTGAGCACAAGATAGGATATACGTGGCGGCCGGTATTAATGGTGGAGGATGAACCTGGGGAAAACCCCAGAAAGAATCAACGATCCATGAGAAGCTACTGGCAAGCTTTTTACATACAAACATTGCACGAATCTGAAACTCGAACCCGCACAGATAGGGTGAAATGGCAATGACTCGTAATGGAGAGCGCTTTAGACCACTCGGCCACTCGGGGCCACTTGCTTTGAAAAGTAATACCATACAAAATAAGTAACAGGTGGCTATAATACAGTGGTTAGAATTTGAAAATAAAATTGACATTTATATACTTTGTGAGGGCTCGATCAACACAGATTAGATAACAAACAAATAATTTAGAAATATTACACATTTGCACAAAGAATATCAGCAAGTTGTTTATAAATATTACACACTAACATCAACAATGTGTTTCTAAATATTACACACTAACATCAACAATGTGTTTATAAATATTACACACTAACATCAACAATGTGTTTATAAATATTACACACTAACATCAACAATGTGTTTATAAATATTACACACTAACATCAACAATGTGTTTATAAATATTACACACTAATACAAAGATCATAAGAAATGTGTTATAAATAGTACACACTATGATAGAGATCACCAACAATGTGCATATAAATATTACACACTAACACAAAGATCATCAACAATGTGTTATAAATATTACACACTAACACAAAGATCATCAATAATGTGTTATAAATATTACACACTAACACAAAGATCATCAACAATGTGTTATAAATATTACACACTAACACAAAGATCATCAATAATGTGTTTATAAATATTACACACTAACACAAAAATCATCAAATAATGTGTTCATAAATATTACACACTAACACAAAAATCATCAAATAATGTGTTTATAAATATTACACACTAACACAAAAATCATCAAATAATGTGTTCATAAATATTACACACTAACACAAAGATCATCAAATAATGTGTTCATAAATATTACACACTAACACAAAAATCATCAAATAATGTGTTCATAAATATTACACACTAACACAAAAATCATCAAATAATGTGTTCATAAATATTACACACTAACACAAAGATCATCAAATAATGTGTTTATAAATATTACACACTAACACAAAGATCATCAACAATGTTTTTATAAATATTACACACTAACATCAACAATGTGTTTATAAATAGTACACACTAACAAAGAGATAATCAACAATGTGTTTATAAATATTACACACTAACACAAAAATCATCAATAATGTGTTTATAAATATTACACACTAATACAGAGATTATCAACAATGTGTTTATAAATATTACACACTAACACAAAAATCATCAATAATGTGTTTATAAATATTACACACTAATACAGAGATTATCAACAATGTGTTTATAAATATTACACACTAACATCAACAATGTGTTTATAAATAGTACACACTAACAAAGAGATAATCAACAATGTGTTTATAAATATTACACACTAACACAAAGATCATCAAATAATGTGTTTATAAATATTACACACTAATACAGAGATTATCAACAATGTGTTTATAAATATTACACACTAACACAAATATCGTCAACAATGTGTTTATAAATATTACACACTAACACAAAAATCATCAAATAATGTGTTTATAAATATTACACACTAATACAGAGATTATCAACAATGTGTTTATAAATATTACACACTAACACAAATATCGTCAACAATGTGTTTATAAATATTACACACTAACACAAAGATCATCAAATAATGTGTTTATAAATATTACACACTAATACAGAGATTATCAACAATGTGTTTATAAATATTACACACTAACACAAAGATCATCAATAATGTGTTTATAAATATTACACACTAACACAAAAATCATCAAATAATGTGTTTATAAATATTACACACTAACACAAAAATCATCAAATAATGTGTTTATAAATATTACACACTAACACAAAAATCATCAAATAATGTGTTCATAAATATTACACACTAACACAAAGATCACCAACAATGTGCATATAAATATTACACACTAACACAAAGATCATCAATAATGTGTTTATAAATATTACACACTAACACAAAAATCATCAAATAATGTGTTTATAAATATTACACACTAACACAAAAATCATCAAATAATGTGTTCATAAATATTACACACTAACACAAAGATCATCAACAATGTTTTTATAAATATTACACACTAACATCAACAATGTGTTTATAAATATTACACACTAACACAAAGATCATCAATAATGTGTTTATAAATATTACACACTAACACAAAAATCATCAAATAATGTGTTTATAAATATTACACACTAACACAAAAATCATCAAATAATGTGTTTATAAATATTACACACTAATACAGAGATTATCAACAATGTGTTTATAAATATTACACACTAACACAAAGATCATCAAATAATGTGTTTATAAATATTACACACTAACACAAATATCATCAATAATGTGTTTATAAATATTACACACTAACACAAAGATCATCAATAATGTGTTTATAAATATTACACACTAACACAAAGATCATCAATAATGTGTTTATAAATATTACACACTAACACAAAGATCATCAATAATGTGTTTATAAATATTACACACTAACACAAAGATCATCAATAATGTGTTTATAAATATTACACACTAACACAAAAATCATCAAATAATGTGTTCATAAATATTACACACTAACACAAAGATCATCAACAATGTTTTTATAAATATTACACACTAACATCAACAATGTGTTTATAAATAGTACACACTAACAAAGAGATAATCAACAATGTGTTTATGAATAGTACACACTAACACAAATATCGTCAACAATGTGTTTATAAATAGTACACACTAACACAAATATCGTCAACAATGTGTTATAAATAGTACACACTAACACAAAAATCATCAACAATATGTTTATAAATATTACACACTAATACAGAGATTATCAACAATGTGCATATAAATATTAAATAATGTTGCGTACACTGATATGAAATCTGAAATTTCATATCCTGGTTATGGATATAATCAGCGTGCTTGTTTTTAAAATTATATATGTATATATATATATATATATATATATATATATATATATATATATATATATATATATATGTGTGTGTGTGTGTGTATGTGTGTGTGCGTCCGTGTGTGTGTGTGTGCGTCCGTATGTGTATGTGTGTGCGTCCGTGTCTTATACATCCACACAAGATATAAGAAATACCCAATTGGAGAGCTTTCACGCCCAATGGAGACATAGACAAGGTGTGTCTCATTGCTAACTGAAATAACCTGAATCAGTATCCCCTGGGAACGCATGTATCTTACATGTGTTATCAAGTGACGTTACCTGTATAATGTCACAGTTCGCATGTCTGATTATTAAAAGTACTGCCGATTGCATTCGCTTACTGTCAAAGGCGTTTTATATCAATTACATTATGTTATTTTACTTTAAGTTACAATATATTGGATGGATCTCTTCATCTGAGAGCTAATTACATTTGGGTAATTAAATTTTCACCTGACCGATGTACATCGAATGATATTTTAAACAATTGTTGGAAAGGTAATTGCCACTGATGGAATTTTTATTACGCTAATAAATTATTGCCAAAGGGAAGTTTTAATTCGGATCTAGTCTCTTGCTGTTTGCATGCTATCTCAGACGGGATCAAAGGAAATTACCTTTGAAATTGTTGTGGGGTATCTGACTCACGTTATGTATGATGGCATCCATTGCCTGTAGAACATTGTCCGACCGTGGGGAAAATCTTACCTGTATCAGACCATATTGTTCTTGAAACTTAAAACTCTTTTTCATATTTTATAAGTTACATTGTGTCACACAAATATGATGGCATTTTCAAAAGATGTAAAGGCAAAGGGAGACACAGGAAAACGTAAAAGAAAATGCCTAACTGCATCGTTAATGAAATTATGACATCAAACATACAGAAGTTCCAAATTTATTAACTCTAAAGATTTAAAATTTAAAATTTCATACTAGATTGCATCTGCTGGTAAACACACAAAAAAATACTGTTTTGTACTTCACTGTCTCTTGGATTCATGTGTGATTGGAGAGTACAAACTGTGTACGTTTTATCGCAACAGCTCAAATCTTGAACACTACAAGTATTAATCCCAATATAAAAACTCTCCCAGTAGACTAATCCGTTCTCCATTTTCTCTATAAATTTTAAGTGCTAATGAAAATATAATAAAGCAAGGTTTAGCTGGCAAAAGTGGAACCTCCTCTGTGTGTGTGTATATATATATATATATATATATATATATATATATATATATATATATATATATATATATATATATATATATATATAATGAAACAATATTGTCATAATTTCATTAATTGTCGGTAAGTCAAATGCATTTTGACTGCATTCCTAGTATGAATCAATGGAGACAAATCGACCAGAAGAGACTAAGCGTTAAATATCATATACAAAACTAGGATTTCATTAGTGTGCTTAATAAACTACCCGTGCTATGTTCGACATGTGTTATGCTTTTCATTATTAAAGTGGTTCTGTTTCATGCGTAATAGACAGTCTTATGTTAAAATATGATATATTCTACCTGTTCTGTATTGTTTTAATATTAAATTAAGGGTTTTTCTTTATTCCTAATAGACAGGGTCGTGTTAACATATATGTTCTACATACAGGAGTATATTTAAAATGTGATTTTTTTTCAAGATAAGAAAGTCAGATGTGATTGCATGCAAGATACTCCATTCTACCTAGTGCCATGCATATCTCTCTCTCTCTCTCTCTCTCTCTCTCTCTCTCTCTCTCTCTCTCTCTCTCTCTCAACATGCATTTTTGTTCATTTCATACATATGCACTTTCACTGCTCTAGTTAGTTTCCAACGCTTTTTTCTGCTCTCTCACAAGTTTTCTACAAAAACTGTTGCTTAACACTTTCAGGTATTGAAAATGTCTTCTCGTTCATTCTTATAATATATACAAACATGGTAATAAATTAGTAACACTAATCTACAGATGCACATTTGACCAAGTCACCAGTAATACAAACGCGCACCTGTTGTACGTTTGACTCATCACATGATGAATAAAGTCTTTCGTGCAAAGCCCAAACATCAATGTACGTAATAATTTGTAAGTATTTATTGGGATCAATTTAGTAAAACAGTATAGCGTTTATATTATGTAGTAAAAAGATATCCCCTTCCTAAACAGTAGCACGTGATGGCAACTATTGATGGAGCTCGTCTCCGTTTTAACCCTGAACGTTTGAAATTTGATATTTCCCTATTATTCTTCCATCTTCCATCCAACATTAGTGTCTCTCACAATTCCTGCAGAAAATGTACTGTCTACGCTTGTAGTTTTAACCTTTACGATTTATTACTTCAGTCTCAGTCATTAGATGATTTTGGCCTTAAACGATTTAATATATTCAATTTCAATGACGTGGGGAGATACAAAAGAAAAGGATGCACGTTAACCATAACGTGAGTGTATTTGATCCTAATTTATTTTGTCGCCTGGACTTATTATGCCAGATGTGCGATGTTTGATGCAGCTCGGAGGCGCTAGAGTGCGGTGTTTAACTGTTATCCTTAGCAAAAGTTCATTTGAATGGAATAAATAAAGTTCATATAGTCATTATACCAAAGGTTCCTGGCAGCGGTACTGAGAATAATGGGTCAAATGACATCATGGTTTTGGTACAACACCTTAAGTGCCGTAGTACATTGCGACAAGTATATAAATGGAACTTGCATATCATTCACCTATCCCTGAAGTGTGTGTGTGTGTGTGTGTGTGTGTCACGACCAATAATTGTAAAGAGAAATAAAAGCCAAAACCGTTAGTAAACATACGCCATCTGGGAGAGTTATGTGGTGGAGTGCTCCACTGTGTTCCTCTGAAGACCAGAATATCAAAAGCTTGAATGAAGTCTCTTTCGCAAAGAGAAGTTGGTACAATATAGTTCATTACAGGTGCTTGCCATTGCTCGGACTATAGCACATTTAGCCTTAGATGTGCCGGGGAGTCTGATGTGAAGATCTCCCGCACGCTTCTTCGTCTGGTACAAAAATAATTACCATTTTACAATGTAGTCCTTAGAAATCTTGAGGAGTTTTAGTCACTATTTTGACAATAAAAAGAAGTCCCAACCTGAAATTCTATGGAGTCATTTGAGGTTAGTACATTCGCATTAAAAGTAGTAATGTGTCCGGAAGGATTGCCGTTAGTTAGCGGAGCTAATCAAAGCCAGGAACTGTTCTAATTGGTTAATAATTGCACTTTCAGCACAAGACTTTCTATCATGACGATGAAATTGGAGCTAGATGTCTTTCTCCCGCACTAAAAATGCATGCACGAGTATCGAACCAGCAGCCCTAGAATTACAAGCTGACACTCTTTCAACTGAACAGCCGCGGCACCTATTATATAAAATTACCAGCCGTTTACATCACAATGTGATTTGATTCTGTGATATGTTTTTATTTTATATAATCATTCCTGTAGCAAATTTCAGTCTTAAAGAGCTCCTGGTATTAAGGTGTGTACAGGTCTATTTTAAAGCATTCAAGAGACATATGTAATAGCAACACAAATCAAAAGGCAGAATACATACTTGTAAACTCTTCCATATATCACGACACGAGAGGAAGTGATATATATCACGACACGAGAGGAAGTGATATATATATATATATATATATATATATATATATATATATATATATATATATATATATATATATATATATATATATATCACGACACGAGATGAAGCCGAGATTCTAGATGTGTAATTTCAAGTGCAAATCTGAATGCAGTCAAGTGAATATCCACCAGGTAAAACAAGCATATGAATATTGGCCCTGGCCAAGGGAATGTTTCTTTCACTTTTATGGAAAATAAATTCATTGTATGGAAATGAATACGTTTGTGTTATAAAAAAAAATAATGAAGTTGAAACAGACCCTGACTTGAACTATGCTATGACCATGTTTTATTTTTCAGGCTGTTTATACCACCATAAAATTCTTTTGTAAACTTTTCATTTGCTTTTCTCCTCTCACACAGTGCTGACATTAGAAATGAATGGCAAATCCTAAGGGTAATCGTACGACTCGTTTGTGTCCATAAGAAGAAACATTACAGTTATCAATGGTACTTCTCGGCAAAGTGTTTGGCCCGAAGTAAGGATACTACGCGGCAATGTATTCGATCTCAAGGAAGGATACTACTCGGCAATGTATTTGATATCAGAAGGAAGGATACTACTCGGCAATGTGTTTGACCTCAAGAAAGGATGTCTGGCGGTAAGGTGTTTGACCTAAAGGAATGATACTAATTGGAAAGGTTTTTGGCTCCAAGGAATGATACTAGGCTGCAAGGTTTTGACCTCAAGAAAGGGTACTATTCGGCATGTTATTTGACCACAAGGAATGATACTAGGCGATAGGGTGTTTGAGCTCAAGGAGGGATACCTGAAGTCAAGGCGTTTGACGTTAAGGAATGATACTAGGCGACAGGGTGTTTGGGCTCGAGGAAGGATACTATTCGAGAAGTTGTTTGACCTCAAGGAAGTATACTGGACGGCAAGGTGTTTATCCTAAAGGAAAGATACTAGGCCTCAATATATTTGGGGTTTATTAGTGCCGAATACTTCGATCGTCTTCTATTAATATTTATAATACAATAAACTCTTTTCTGCAATGAAATCCAATGTAAAGAATATTGGATATGACAAACATCATTGCAAAGTTCATCCAGTGTTTCACATCATATTTTGCCTCGTTTATCTTAAATATCGAATATATGATATGTTTATAGACTGTATTTTATTAATTTATTTATTTTTAAATAGTATGACAATCTTTGGCGTTACGACCTAAAGTATTCGAAAGGTATGTAATTTTGTATTTGGCGAAGATGACAACAAAAGTCAGTTATTTTACTATCATTGGCGTTATTCTCTTACCTCCAGTGGTTGCTTGGTTAATTTTGGGTGTGGTGATGGGGGTGGGGGTGAGGATGGAACGGCACGTCAACACATACAAGATTATATTATGCTCGTAATTGCAATAAAATGTCTACACTCTGAAAGTTAGCTGATGGTCGTAAAAGATGACGAAGAGTCCAAAGAGGCGAAGAGAAGAGGAGAAAAGACAAGTGAAAGCGTTATATATATATATATATATATATATATATATATATATATATATATATATATATATATATATATATATATATATATATCAGTTAAGATAAGACCAACACAGAAAACAAGCAAATAGAATGGTTATCAAAAAAGAGGTTCAAGAAGCGTAAAGACCCCATACCCTATATATCATTCATCAATTCTAAGATGTACCTTTCTCAAAATAAAGAATACATTTCAATCCAATTTATTATTAATTAGCATATTACCCAACAGCTCTGTCACAAAACACCAATACCCTTCCTATCCTATCCTATCCTATCAATATTACCAGCAACACGAATACATGCAATAACGAACATAATTTATTTTTAAAACCTGAACACGGCGGATAGTCGCGATTGATGCGATGATAAAACACCTCTTTATCACTCCTCAAATTGCTATCTTCAGATTTCAAAAGAACAAAATTTAACTTGACACACATAAGCACAGCATGCAGGGTGATTAGCACTAAGGTTCTGTCAAGCGTTTGGCCATGCGACTTTACAGTAAAGACGGGCTATCTAACATTTCTTATAATTTAAGAATCACCTTTTGCATGTCCCATAACAATGCATTTTCCGCCACACACCGAATGGGTCTAAGACTAAATACGGGTGATATTAATGTGCATTTGTATAAATTCGTCATTTCACACTTAATACTTCATTTTATAATGCAGATTAAATCTCAGGTTTCGCGCCGTCTTTAATTTTCTTTTGTCTGATTCCGTGTTTTGTTTCGGTCCATCAGCCTAGTTTGTCTTTTAGGTACTAAGCAGAAGGTGGAGGCATGACAACGCCTTCACAAAAGAGCTCAAGATGTCTGGGAGGAAACAAACAAGAAACGTTTCGATGTTATTTAAATTTGAAAAGAAAATTCAATGCACCAAACCTATGGAATATGTGGCATTCACAGTGAAGTCGATATTTATTTAGCTTTTCACCTGGCCATGTGCTGCTGCTGTTCGTCATCAAAAACCAACAAGGAAACTCCGCCAATTGACACGTATTAGACACTTAACATTTACCATTATAGGCAAACTTGGTTATTGTGTCTGCCATAATCGCTTATTTTTTTTGGGAGCTAGTTGTTCATTTTTACCTGTCGTTTGTTCATATTTTTGAAAGAATTTTATCTCCAAATTGTGAACAAATACGGCTATAAAATACAAACGATATGTGCTTTTCAAAATACTAATTTTTATAATGGAATATCGTTTACGATTTATAGGCTTTTTGACGCTTTCATAAAGTTTCAATGGAATGAACGGCAATCCTAAGTCCGGCCAAGCCCCAGACCCCGCTCCCGTCATGTTGTACTAAGTTTTGATCAGGGTTCAGGCATTTCCTTCAACAGAAACCGAGAATGATAAAAACAATCTAATGAGAACATTTATGTCATATGATTCTTGTTGTGTTATAAATGAATTGTTCATGTAGTCATGGTGATTTCATAGCTTGCCTTATAGACTCGTGACTTGATGCAGACAGATTCAAAATGCTAATTCGTCCAACATTATAAGCCACTGTCTTGTGTATATACTTTAACAAACCTGTCTCAGCAGGATTTAACCTTCATGTTTTGACTTGCAGTTAAAAGACAGACAAACAGGCAAACGATTCCCTTTATAATCCAGTTAATCTTTGACAAAATAGTTTCTGACAAGCGATATTCAGTTTTGAATTTTAACGCGGACGCCTTACTTTTGAACACAATATTAAGCAGGATTATACTGCAATGAATTCATTAAAAAGAAACCACTAAACCCATAAATTTTAATTCTACGGATATTTAAAGATGGACCAGTTTATCCCAAGTCTCCGTAAACGTTTCTATTCTTTATTTTTTGAGCTGGATGGTATCTTTTGCTCTTATGTTATTTGGATGGGGTTGGTTTACGGGTTTTGTTGGAGGGTGGAGGAATATAATGGTAATATGTCTCATATACAGACGTTGACAATGCCGACAGAGGTGAGATGCCCGCAATCTGTAAAGGCAGCTCCTTATATCATTCGGCCACCTAGGGACCCATTGTAACTGTAAGAAACTGGTGACTGTGACCTCTTACTTCTTGCCCAATTTACTATGCAAGGTTGTTTAAACTAATCAGTGACTAAGCATGTGATACCAAGCACGGAAGTCATTAGCTTTGTAACAATAACAGCAGCAGTACTTACGTAGTGTCATGTATTTTTGTACATGTTCAAGGCTAGGTCATAAACTGTTTAGCTATATATATATATATATATATATATATATATATATATATATATATATATATATATATATATATATATATATATTGTGTGTGTGTGTGTGTGTGTGTGTGTGTGTGTGTGTGTGTGTGTGTGTGTGTTACATCCAATTATTAAATATTTATCTCAGTCGGAACTGTTTTCTTCCTTATATCCTGAACTCAGAGATGTCGCCGCCGAATTTCTTTTGGAACTGGTATTCCCTGTCTTTAGAGGTGGATGGGAGATAATTTTATCAATTGTATCATTGGTAGAGAGCAGAGAACCAACTATACTGACCACTATACAGAATCGCGTGCTTTCTAAAGGCGTTCTAAACAACAAAAAAACTGAATAAGCTTTTGCATCTTTGAATGTGTACATTTGTAGTTCAAAGTTAGGTAATGACATAAAACTGTCCCCTATTTTGACTCCTCCTATGCTTTATCGTAACGTATATTCATACATCCTTCTTTATTTCTCAAATGCATTAGAGTTAAACAAGGTCCTTACAGCACGGTCAACTTGTTTTCATCATTATAATTTCATACCTTCAGATGGTAAACAAGCAACTTGCCTCGAGATAATTACCGCAAGTATTCCGAACTTTATCTTTTTTTTTTGTTATATTTGCCAGAATCAAAATGGTAAGTGTTCATGTAATATCGTGGAACAGAGACATTGTTCGTATTCCAATTGGTTTAGTTCCATGGATTTTTTCATAGACACAGTTTGGAAGCAGCCTTTGCTTTCAGTGTTGGAATCCTATTCCTGGCGAACTGTGAACATATGGTTCATAACCAAAATAGTGAATATAGTTTTGCAAACTGTTCCAGAAAAGGAATAAAAATGACTAGCGTTTCTCGACTTGAACCATACAAAGAATAATAGTGACTGGCGTAAAAGGAATAACTGGATCTCAGTTTCAATGATGAAAATATGGTACTGTGATACGTATAGAAATATTTGTTAACCAGTACCTGAAAAGAAAAATCAGAAGAAAAGGTACGACGTTTGGACTCGCTGATGGTAAGAACCGATGATGTCATGATCATATTCCATGAACAAAACCAGAAACATAACCAACGTCTTCATTACCTATGGTACACGTTTCTATATCAAAGTCAATTTACACAAACAGAAACATAACCGGCGTCTTCGTGACAAATGTCACACTTCTCTCTCTTTCTCTTCATCACCAATTCACACTTCTCGGTAAAAACAAACACATATCATGAATACGAACATAAACATAATCAGCGTCGTCATGACAAACGTTACACTTTTCTGTATCAAAATCCGTGAATACAAATATAAACATGACCAGCGTCTTTATGACAAATATCCTTTCATAACCAGCGTCTTTATGACTTCTCTGTATCAAAATCCGTGAATACAAATATAAACATGACCAACGTCTTTATGACAAATATCCTTTCATAACCAGCGTCTTTATGACTTCTCTGTATCAAAATCCGTGAATACAAATATAAACATGACCAGCGTCTTTATGACAAATATCCTTTCATAACCAGCGTCTTTATGACTTCTCTGTAACAAAATCCGTGAATACAAATATAAACATGACCAGCTTCTTTATAACTTCTCTGTATCAAAATCCGTGAATACAAATATAAACATGACCAGCGTCTTTATGACTTCTCTGTATCAAAATCCGTGAATACAAATATAAACATGACCAACGTCTTTATGACATGTGCCACACATTTCAGTATCACAATCAATCAACACAGAAACATAGCCAATAAGCGGTTTCATTACCAAGGTCACACTTCTCTGTATCAAAATCCATGAATGCAAACAAAACATAACCAGAGTCTTGATAACAATTTTCAACACTTCTCTCAATTTTCTGTACCATAGTCCATGAATACAAATAGCCAACATATTCATGATGAGTGTCACACTCGTCTGTATCGAAATACATGAACACAGAAATATAACAGCGTCTTCCATGACATAAGGAAATATAACCAACGCTTCAATGACAAATGTCACATTTGTCTGTATCAAAATCCATGACCTACAGAAATATAACCAACGTCATGACAAATATCACATTTATCTAGATAAAATCTATGACATACAGAAATATAGCCAGCGTCTTCATTATCAATGTCACTCTTGTCTGTATCAAAATCCATGACCTACAGAAATATAACCAACGTCATGACAAATATCACATTTATCTAGATAAAATCTATGACCTACAAAAATATAACCAACGTCATGACAAATATCGCATTTATCTAGATAAAATCCATGACCTACAGAAATATAACCAACGTCATGACAAATATCGCATTTATCTAGATAAAATCTATGACCTACAGAAATATAACCAACGTCATGACAAATATCGCATTTATCTAGATAAAATCCATGACCTACAGAAATATAACCAACGTCATGACAAATATCGCATTTATCTAGATAAAATCTATGACCTACAGAAATATAACCAGCGTCTTCATTATCAATGTCACTCTTGTCTCTATCAAAATCTATGACATACAGAAATATAGCCAGCGTCTTCATTATCAATATCACGCTTGTCTCTATCAAATTCCATGACATACTTGAACATAACCAGCGTCCGCATTACCAATCTTCTCTGTATCAATATCCATGACCTACAGAAATATAACCAGCGTCTTCATTAGCAATGTCACGCTTGTCTCTATCAAAATCTCTGACATACAGAAATATAACCAGCGTCTTCATGACAAATGTCGCACTTCTCTCATTCAAAATATTCATGACATACAGAAATATAACCAACGTCTTTATTACCGATGTCAGGCTTGTTTGTATCAAAGTCCATGAATGCAAAACAGAAACAGTGTCTACATGACAGTTGTCACACTTGTCTGTATCAAAGCCAGATGTCAACGGGGAGAGCATTCGAATGAATTATTTCTACATGTACATGTTGACATTTGTACAGGAAAAGTTAGTAGGAAATAGGAAGGTTATTGCTAATAATTTGAAATAAAATGAATGAATGGAAAAAGGTATGGGTTTTTGTGTTAATATAGATGATACATACTCATCAAAAAATTATGCTAATTGTTATAACGAGTCATAACGAAAATATTTACGTTTCTTTGCTTCGTTCTTTTGCAAGAAAAGGTTTAGTTATTAAGACATCAGGACGGACGATAATATTTTGATAGTTACACGTACGGTTATGAATCATCCAAAGAAAAATAATTAATCCGGGTTGTCGGGTATCCAGAATTTGTTTTGCGATATGAGCTCCACTAACTCGGCTGTCAAGGTTATTGTTTTAACAATTCTTTGGAAGCATATTCATGTCGCGAATAATTCCTTTAAAAAAATCTTGAGACCACTACCCCATGTATGGTTAGTATAAATCCATGATTGTATGATTTATCTGTACAAGAAAGCGTCGACAACAAAATAATCGACAATTTTCTTAGTATAAAGACGTAAGTCGCAAACAGTCTCTCTCTCTCTCTCTCTCTCTCTCTCTCTCTCTCTCTCTCTCTCTCTCTCTCTCTCTCTCTCTCTCTCTAAATATATATATGGTACTATCTGGAGAAGACAGTTTGGGGGCCTTAGATATTGCAACTTTTGTCATGTCAAACCTGACAGTGAGGTCTGTGTTTAACACACTACAGTCATAAATTTCTGCTGGTAACATGAAATTATTCTGGTACCGAAAATAAATCCTGAGAGGCACGAGCTACGCACGTGCAGATGCCATTTGAAATATGTGACCCATATTTGTTCTGCTGTTCATGTTACAACGTGTATTACATTGTTTACATGTTCTCGATTGCTTTAGGTGGTAGTAAACTAACAAATCAGGAACATTTAAATTGGTTTAGGAACGTAATAATTCCTCTACGTGCTAGAGCAGGCAAAAAAATCGAATCTCTATTAATTTTCAAAAGGATGATTAGAGTGCCTTTATGGCGTTGTTAAATAACACGCCTCGCTCGTGAGGGTGTATATTTCAAACTTTGAGACGTGCTCGTTTAAGTAAGACTGATTGTTATCTATGAAATAAAAGTAGTAAGAACTATGCGATACAAAACGAAATTAACTGATGAATTATAACACCCTGTAGAAGACAGGCGTCAAGATATATAATGATACTCCAAAATCGGCTGCTCCGTTTTAAAGATGTGGCCGATTAATTTCAAACAGACTGTGCTACGAGAGTTGTTGCAGTTATGAATATTGCTGCGACTTCAAACAAAACTAGTCCATATCCATTGGCATACATTGCAATAACGTTTTCTTTATATATAAAAAAAACTGTTGAGAAAAATATTACAGTGCAACGATTTGCAACTATTAAAAGAAATAAAGAATAAGAATTCACGTCACAGAGATAACACGAAGAAACAATATAGTTTTATGTCAAATTTGAGCAATCTACCCAAGGAACATATCGCAGTTCACTATGACAACAAGTATTTTACTGAGTTGTAACGTAAATTCGGAATTTTAAGAAGATACTGGAAGATAATGCTAAGATTCGTATTTTGAAAGTAAAGTAAACACTACTTCAAAACACCACCAATACTTAGAGTCAGCTTAGAAACATCAACTACTGGAATGGAATAAATTACGTCACGCTACAGACTATTACTACACTCCCGAGTGAAGAGGTTAAAACTAGCGACAAGTTATACAATGAGGAAAATGGTCTATTGTGAACAACAATTAGATATTACCCTTTACAAACGTTTTTTTTTTAAAAAAAATAAAAACAATGCAACTTTGATAACTAACAAATTCTTTTACATTTAATAAAACTGATTGTTACACGAAGTTAATTTTCTTTTCAGACAGAGCTTTTAAAATAACAACATAAGTATTAATGAGATATGCTAGAATTAACAATATAAGTAATAATTCGATATGCTGGATATAAAATTATAAGTAGTAATATGGAGTGTTCTAAATAAAAATATAAGTAATGTTGATATGTGTTCGAAATAAATAACATAAACATTATTGAGAAATGTTGCAATTATACTTAACTACCAAATCAACTTGCATTCCAACATTTTGTTTTATAACGGCAGGTATTTTTGAATGAGCATGAAATAGAAAAATTGGGATACTTATAATGATGTAAATCGAGTCATGGCCACTTCGAAAAAGTTTCATACATTTTACATTTTAATCCATTTATCACTTTTTGCTGATGCAAATTCATGTTTGGAATTCACTTAAATTAATTGGATTTCTACAAAACGGGGTAGTTACCTTGCAGCAATGCGCATCTTTGTCAGTTTGACGCTTAAATTTATATTCCTTTGCTTTTTCTCCGTCATTTTCAAAATGATCTTGAGACAAACTGATTTCTCACTAAAAACATTGTCTAACACGTATGACATCTTTCTGATAATAAAAATAAATGAAGACTATTAATTTAACAAAATTAATTAGTTATCTCGTTTTTATTGGACATATTCAAAGTAAATATGAGTTATTGGAGACATGAATGCCTGACCTTGAACTTGCACTGAATTAATATGTAAACCATCTCTCTCTCTCTCTCTCTCTCTCTCTCTCTCTCTCTCTCTATATATATATATATATATATATATATATATATATATATATATATATATATATATATATATATATATATAATGAAAGATCAGCCATAAGATTCCGAACTATTTTCTTCAAATTCATGTTTAGTATCTTTCTCGTGTTGTTTTCAAAGTAGTTGGTTCATTTTTGTATCTCATTAAAGCAACTTAACAAATAAGGATCTTTTGGACGATTTCCGTCAGGTGTTACCAAAACCAGCAGCAGACGACAATTTTAACTGAATCAGTCGTCCCTTTCAATGCATGCAGTTGTTGAAATGTCACTCACAAATATCCAGCTACTCGAGACACGTGACAAAATTCGACAAACATGGTTATTTGACAGTCTGAAGTACTTTTCTCGTCTATGTATTCAATCACACGACACTAAGCGCGATCCAGGACGCATAAGGAAAATTATGAACAATACTGTATTTAAATTTAGAGCCGAATGTAGATGAAATACGTACGGATCATCTACTGGGTTTATATGGGTTTTTCGCAAACAAAAATCACAACATATTCGGCCTTATTCAGAAAAGAAAACTCGAATGATTCCATGTCAGCTAAACTTAATTGAAAATATTTGTTAATTTCACGGTACAGTATGTCGGCGAAAGAAGATAGTGATTAACGGAATATTCTCGACTATTCCAAGGACATTCTGTCTGTTGCAAACCAACTCCGCTATCAGTTTTAAAAACGAAAAGTTTCAAGGATATAAAAGAGCACACAACTTAATAGTTGTATTCATTGATTTATAATTTCTGACTTGACACTCCCATTCTGGTTTCTAAGAAAAGTTTATTTCCTTAAAAACAGTGTTGTTTGCGTCCAACATTTGCAATGTCTAGTTTTTAAACTTTTAAAATAAATTCAACAAATATAAAGCAGGAACTCTTGTTTAATGGAATTAATGGCATTATCAAAGACGGTGAACTGAATCACATCTCTGAAAACACAGACTCGACCATGCGAATATGGCGATCGTGTTGCTAAAGAATCTCCTGCTTGATTCGAAACGTCAAGAAGCTGAGAGTGTTTGGGAACCCCTGGCAACAATCATGTTAGAACTTACAAATCAAAGAATAAAGTAACTAAGTTTGCTGCCTTTATAATTTATTTTTGTTTTTAAAATTGTTGAGGAAGGTTAAAATGGGTAGGAGAGCGTGTGGGAATACTATAACTATTCTGGTAGAGATTCTGTTACTAAAATAAATCCATTAATTTC